>JAMBYZ020000822.1:0-100786 GCA_026929865.2 Hyperoplus lanceolatus | reverse complement strand
AAAAAAACGCCCCTGTTATTCCAGAGTCATTCCACTCCAGGGTCATAGTTCACAACCCCATGAGGTCCCCCAAAAAGTTTCAGGACATTCTGATGTGTAGTTTCAAAATAAAAGCCCACTAGATATTGAAAATATGAGAGAAATTAGATACGATTTTGGATTCAATTTAAAAAAAAACGCCCTGTTATTCCAGAGTCATTCCACTCCAGGGTCATAGTTCACGACCCCATGAGGCCACACAAAAAGTTTCAGGATATTCTGATGTGTACTTTCAAAATCAAAGCCCACTTGATATTGAAAATATCAGAGAAATTAGATATGATTTTGGATTCAATTTAAAAAAAAAACACCCTGTTATTCCAGAGTCATTCCACTGCAGGGTCATAGTTCACAACCCCATGAGGTCCCAAAGAAGATTCAGGACATTCTGATGTGTAGTTTCAATTGGCTATCTTTAAAGATTTAAACCCATCACTGGGCTTTTTCTTAAATTAAAGCCCACTAGATATTGAAACATATTGAGAGAAATTAGATATGATTTTGGATTCAATTAAAAAAAAAAAACGCCCTGTTATTCCAGAGTCACTCCACTCCAGGGTCATAGTTCACAACCCCATGAGGTCCCCCAAGAAGTTTCAGGACATTCTGATGTGTAGTTTCAAAATAAAAGCCCACTAGATATTGAAAATATGAGAGAAATTAGATATGATTTTGGATTCAATTTTTAAAAAAACGCCCTGTTATTCCAGAGTCATTCCACTCCAGGGTCATAGTTCACGACCCCATGAGGCCACAAAAAAAGTTTCAGGACATTCTGATGTGTAGTTTCAGAATAAAAGCCCACTAGATATTGAAAATATGAGAGAAATTAGATATGATTTTGGATTCAATTTTAAAAAAAACGCCCTGTTATTCCAGAGTCATTCCACTCCAGGGTCATAGTTCACAACCCCATGAGGTCACCCAAGAAGTTTCAGGACATTCTGATGTGTAGTTTCAAAATAAAAGCCCACTAGATATTGAAAATATGAGAGAAATTAGATATGATTTTGGATTCAATTTAAAAAAAAACGCCCTGTTATTCCAGAGTCATTCCACTCCAGGGTCATAGTTCACAACCCCATGAGGTCCCCCAAGAAGTATCAGGGACATTCTGATGTGTAGTTTCAAAAATTAAAACGCCCACTAGATATTGAAAATATGAGAGAAATTAGATACGATTTTGGATTCAATTTAAAAAAAACACACCCTGTTATTCCAGAGTCATTCCACTCCAGGGTCGTCATTCACAACCCCATGAGGTCACACAAGAAGATTCGGACCAAGGCCAAGAAAACCCTTTGGAAAAATACGGAATGTTTTTTTTTAAACCCGAAAACCAAACAAATTTGTCTCATATTTTCAAAATTAGATCTGATTTTGGATTCAATTAAAAAAAAAACGCCCTGTTTTTCCAGAGTCATTCCACTCCAGGGTCATAGTTCACAACCCCATGAGGTCCCCCAAGAACTTTCAGGACATTCTGATGTGTAGTTTCAAAATAAAAGCCCACTAGATATTGAAAATATGAGAGAAATTAGATATGATTTTGGATTCAATTTTTAAAAAAACTCCCTGTTATTCCAGAGTCATTCCACTCCAGGGTCATAGTTCACAACCCCATGAGGTCCCCCAAGAACTTTCAGGACATTCTGATGTGTAGTTTCAAAATAAAAGCCCACTAGATATTGAAAATATGAGAGAAATTAGATATGATTTTGGATTCAATTTAAAAAAAAACGCCCTGTTATTCCAGAGTCATTCCACTCCAGGGTCATAGTTCACAACCCCATGAGGTCCCCCAAAAAGTTTCAGGACATTCTGATGTGTAGTTTCAAAATAAAAGCCCACTAGATATTGAAAATATGAGAGAAATTAGATACGATTTTGGATTCAATTTAAAAAAAAAACGCCCTGTTATTCCAGAGTCATTCCACTCCAGGGTCATAGTTCACGACCCCATGAAGCCACACAAAAAGTTTCAGGATATTCTGATGTGTACTTTCAAAATAAAAGCCCACTTGATATTGAAAATATCAGAGAAATTAGATATGATTTTGGATTCAATTTTTAAAAAAACACCCTGTTATTCCAGAGTCATTCCACTGCAGGGTCATAATTCACAACCCCATGAGGTCACACAAGAAGATTCAGGACATTCTGATGTGTACTTTCAGGGTGACCTCATGGGGTGACCTCATGGGGTTGTGAACTTTGACCCTGGAGTTGAATCACTCTGGAATGACAGGGCTTTTTTAAATTGAATCCAAAATCATATCTAATTTCTCTCATATTTTCAATATCAAGTGGGCTTTTATTCTGAAATTACACATCAGAATGTTCCTGTAGTGTTTGCCTCCAGGGGTCGTAGTTCACTACCCCTGAGGTCCGAAGTTTCTGGAATAACAGGGTGTTTTTTTTGAATTGAATCCGAAATCATATCTAATTTGTCTCATATTTTCAAAATTAGATATGATTTTGGATTCAATTAAAAAAAAAACGCCCTGTTATTCCAGAGTCACCCACTCCAGGGTCATAGTTCACAACCCCATGAGGTCCCCCAAGAAGTTTCAGGACATTCTGATGTGTTGTTTCAAAATTAAAGCGCACTAGATATTGAAAATATGAGAGAAATTACATATGATTTTGGATTAAATTTTTAAAAAAACGCCCTGTTATTCCAGAGTCATTCCACTCCAGGGTCATAGTTCACGACCCCATGAGGCCACACAAACAGTTTCAGGACATTCTGATGTGTAGTTTCAGAATAAAAGCCCACTAGATATTGAAAATATGAGAGAAATTAGATATGATTTTGGATTCAATTTAAAAAAAAAACGCCCTGTTATTCCAGAGTCATTCCACTCCAGGGTCATAGTTCACAACCCCATGAGGTCACCCAAGAAGTTTCAGGACATTCTGATGTGTAGTTTCAAAATAAAAGCCCACTAGATATTGAAAATATGAGAGAAATTAGATATGATTTTGGATTCAATTTTAAAAAAAACGCCCTGTTATTCCAGTGTCATTCCACTCCAGGGTCATAGTTCACAACCCCATGAGGTCCCCCAAGAACTATCAGGACATCCTGATGTGTAGTTTCAAAATAAAAGCCCACTAGATATTGAAAATATGAGAGAAATTAGATACGATTTTGGATTCAATTTAAAAAAAAACGCCCTGTTATTCCAGAGTCATTCCACTCCAGGGTCATAATTCACAACCCCATGAGGTCACACAAGAAGATTCAGGACATTCTGATGTGTACCTTCAGGGTGACCTCATGGGGTTGTGAACTTTGACCCTGGAGTTGAATGACTCTGGAATAACAGGGCGTTTTTTTTAAATTGAATCCAAAAATCTATCTATTCTCTCATATTTTCAATATCAAGTGGGCTTTTATTCTGAAACTACACATCAGAATGTCCTGAAACTTTGTGTGGCCTCATGGGGTCGGGACATGACCCTGAGTGGAATTTTTCTGGAATAACAGGGCGTTTTTTTTTAATTGAATCCGAAATCATATCTAATTTGTCTCATATTTTCAAAATTAGATCTGATTTTGGATTCAATTAAAAAAAAAAACGCCCTGTTTTTCCAGAGTCATTCCACTCCAGGGTCATAGTTCACAACCCCATGAGGTCCCCCAAGAACTTTCAGGACATTCTGATGTGTAGTTTCAAAATAAAAGCCCACTAGATATTGAAAATATGAGAGAAATTAGATATGATTTTGGATTCAATTTTTAAAAAAACTCCCTGTTATTCCAGAGTCATTCCACTCCAGGGTCATAGTTCACAACCCCATGAGGTCCCCCAAGAACTTTCAGGACATTCTGATGTGTAGTTTCAAAATAAAAGCCCACTAGATATTGAAAATATGAGAGAAATTAGATATGATTTTGGATTCAATTTAAAAAAAAACGCCCTGTTATTCCAGAGTCATTCCACTCCAGGGTCATAGTTCACAACCCCATGAGGTCCCCCAAAAAGTTTCAGGACATTCTGATGTGTAGTTTCAAAATAAAAGCCCACTAGATATTGAAAATATGAGAGAAATTAGATACGATTTTGGATTCAATTTAAAAAAAAAACGCCCTGTTATTCCAGAGTCATTCCACTCCAGGGTCATAGTTCACGACCCCATGAAGCCACACAAAAAGTTTCAGGATATTCTGATGTGTACTTTCAAAATAAAAGCCCACTTGATATTGAAAATATCAGAGAAATTAGATATGATTTTGGATTCAATTTTTAAAAAAACACCCTGTTATTCCAGAGTCATTCCACTGCAGGGTCATAATTCACAACCCCATGAGGTCACACAAGAAGATTCAGGACATTCTGATGTGTACTTTCAGGGTGACCTCATGGGGTGACCTCATGGGGTTGTGAACTTTGACCCTGGAGTTGAATCACTCTGGAATGACAGGGCTTTTTTTAAATTGAATCCAAAATCATATCTAATTTCTCTCATATTTTCAATATCAAGTGGGCTTTTATTCTGAAACTACACATCAGAATGTCCTGAAACTTTGTGTGTGGCCTCATGGGGTCGTGAACTATGACCCTGAGTGGAATTTTCTGGAATAACAGGGTGTTTTTTTAATTGAATCCGAAATCATATCTAATTTGTCTCATATTTTCAAAATTAGATATGATTTTGGATTCAATTTAAAAAAAAAACGCCCTGTTATTCCAGAGTCATTCCACTCCAGGGTCATAGTTCACAACCCCATGAGGTCACCCAAGAAGTTTCAGGACATTCTGATGTGTAGTTTCAAAATAAAAGCCCACTAGATATTGAAAATATGAGAGAAATTAGATATGATTTTGGATTCAATTTTTAAAAAAACTCCCTGTTATTCCAGAGTCATTCCACTCCAGGGTCATAGTTCACAACCCCATGAGGTACCCCAAGAACTTTCAGGACATTCTGATGTGTAGTTTCAAAATAAAAGCCCACTAGATATTGAAAATATGAGAGAAATTAGATATGATTTTGGATTCAATTTTTAAAAAAACTCCCTGTTATTCCAGAGTCATTCCACTCCAGGGTCATAGTTCACAACCCCATGAGGTCCCCCAAGAAGTTTCAGGACATTCTGATGTGTAGTTTCAAAATAAAAGCCCACTATATATTGAAAATATGAGAGAAATTAGATACGATTTTGGATTCAATTTAAAAAAAAACGCCCTGTTATTCCAGAGTCATTCCACTCCAGGGTCATAGTTCACGACCCCATGAAGCCACACAAAAAGTTTCAGGATATTCTGATGTATACTTTCAAAATAAAAGCCCACTTGATATTGAAAATATCAGAGAAATTAGATATGATTTTGGATTCAATTTTTAAAAAAACACCCTGTTATTCCAGAGTCATTCCACTGCAGGGTCATAATTCACAACCCCATGAGGTCACACAAGAAGATTCAGGACATTCTGATGTGTACTTTCAGGGTGACCTCATGGGGTGACCTCATGGGGTTGTGAACTTTGACCCTGGAGTTGAATCACTCTGGAATAACAGGGCTTTTTTTTAAATTGAATCCAAAATCATATCTAATTTCTCTCATATTTTCAATATCAAGTGGGCTTTATTCTGAAACTACACATCAGAATGTCCTGAAACTTTGTGTGGCCTCATGGGGTCGTGAACTGACCCTGGAGTGGAATTTTTCTGGAATAACAGGGCGTTTTTTTTAATTGAATCGAAATCATATCTAATTTGTCTCATATTTTCAAAATTAGATATGATTTTGGATTCAATTTTAAAAGAAACGGGCTGTTATTCCAGAGTCATTCCACTCCAGGGTCATAGTTCACGACCCCATGAGGCCACACAAAAAGTTTCAGGACATTCTGATGTGTAGTTTCAGAATAAAAGCCCACTAGATATTGAAAATATGAGAGAAATTAGATATGATTTTGGATTCAATTTTTTAAAAAACTCCTTGTTATTCCAGAGTCATTCCACTCCAGGGTCATAGTTCACGACCCCATGAGGCCACACAAAAAGTTTCAGGACATTCTGATGTGTAGTTTCAGAATAAAAGCCCACTAGATATTGAAAATATGAGAAAAATTAGATATGATTTTGGATTCAATTTAAAAAAAAAAACCCCTTTATTCCAGAGTCATTCCACTCCAGGGTCATAGTTCACAACCCCATGAGGTCCCCCAAGAAGTTTCAGGACATTCTGATGTGTAGTTTCAAAATAAAAGCCCACTAGATATTGAAAATATGAGAGAAATTAGATATGATTTTGGATTCAATTTTTAAAAAAACGCCCTGTTATTCCAGAGTCATTCCACTCCAGCGTCATAGTCCACGACCCCTCGAGGCCACACAAACAGTTTCAGGACATTCTGATGTGTAGTTTCAAAATTAAAGCGCACTAGATATTGAAAATATGAGAGAAATTACATATGATTTTGGATTAAATTTTTAAAAAAACGCCCTGTTATTCCAGAGTCATTCCACTCCAGGGTCATAGTTCACGACCCCATGAGGCCACACAAAAAGTTTCAGGACATTCTGATGTGTAGTTTCAGGGTGACCTCATGGGGTGACCTCATGGGGTTGTGAACTTTGACCCTGGAGTTGAATCACCCTGGAATAACAGGGCATTTTTTTTAAATTGAATCCAAAATCATATCTAATTTCTCTCATATTTTCAATATCAAGTGGGCTTTTATTCTGAAACTACACATTAGAATGTCTTGAAACTTTGTGTGTGGCCTCATGGGGTCGTGAACTATGACCCTGGATCGGAATTCTTCTGGAATAACAGGGCGTTTTTTTTTTTAATTGAATCCGAAATCATATCTAATTTGTCTCATATTTTCAAAATTAGATATGATTTTGGATTCAATAAAAAAAAAAAACGCCCTGTTATTCCAGAGTCATTCCACTCCAGGGTCATAGTTCACAACCCCATGAGGTCCCCCAAGAAGTTTCAGGACATTCTGATGTGTAGTTTCAAAATAAAAGCCCACTAGATATTGAAAATATGAGAGAAATTAGATATGATTTTGGATTCAATTTTTAAAAAAACTCCCCGTTATTCCAGAGTTCTTCCACTCCAGGGTCATAGTTCACGACCCCATGAGGCCACACAAAAAGTTTCAGGACATTCTGATGTGTAGTTTCAGAATAAATGCCCACTAGATATTGAAAATATGAGAGAAATTAGATATGATTTTGGATTCAATTTTTAAAAAAACGCCCTGTTATTCCAGAGTCATTCCACTCCAGCGTCATAGTCCGCGACCCCTCGAGGCCACACAAAAAGTTTCAGGACATTCTGATGTGTAGTATCAAAATTGAAGCGCACTAGATATTGAAAATATGATAGAAATTAGATATGATTTTGGATTCAATTAAAAAAAAAAAGCCCTGTTATTCCAGAGTCATTCCACTCCAGGGTCATAGTTCACGACCCCATGAGGCCACACAAACAGTTTCAGGACCTTCTGATGTGTAGTTTCAGAATAAAAGCCCACTAGATATTGAAAATATGAGAGAAATTAGATATGATTTTGGATTCAATTTAAAAAAAAACGCCCTGTTATTCCAGAGTCTTTCCACTCCAGGGTCATAGTTCACAACCCCATGAGGTCACCCAAGAAGTTTCAGGACATTCTGATGTGTAGTTTCAAAATAAAAGCCCACTAGATATTGAAAATATGAGAGAAATTAGATATGATTTTGGATTCAATTAAAAAAAAAAAACGCCCTGTTATTCCAGAGTCATTCCACTCCAGGGTCATAGTTCACAACCCCATGAGGTCCCCCAAGTAGTTTCAGGACATTCTGATGTGTAGTTTCAAAATAAAAGCCCACTAGATATTGAAAATATGAGAGAAATTAGATATGATTTTGGATTAAATTTTTAAAAAAACTCCCTGTTATTCCAGAGTCATTCCACTCCAGGGTCATAGTTCACGACCCCATGAGGCCACACACAAAGTTTCAGGACATTCTGATGTGTAGTTTCAGAATAAAAGCCCACTAGATATTGAAAATATGAGAAAAATTAGATATGATTTTGGATTCAATTTAAAAAAAAAACGCCCTGTTATTCCAGAGTCATTCCACTCCAGGGTCATAGTTCACGACCCCATGAGGTCCCCCAAGAATTTTCAGGACATTCTGATGTGTAGTTTCAAAATAAAAGCCCACTTGATATTGAAAATATCAGAGAAATTAGATATGATTTTGGATTCAATTTTTAAAAAAAACACCCTGTTATTCCAGAGTCATCCCACTGCAGGGTCATAATTCACAACCCCATGAGGTCACACAAGAAATAGAATTAGATTGATTTTGGATTCAATTTTGAACGCCCTGTTATTCCAGGGTCACTCCACTCCAGGGCTCATAGTTCACAACCCCATGAGGTCCCCCTAGAAGTTTCAGGACATTCTGATGTGTAGTTTAAATAATCAAAAGCCTATCTAGATTTGTCTCAAATTTTCAGAGAAATTAGATATGATTTTGGATTCAATAAAAAAAAAAAACGCCCTGTTATTCCAGAGTCATTCCACTCCAGGGTCATAGTTCACAACCCCATGAGGCCCCCAAGAAGTTTCAGGATATTTTGATGTGTAGTTTCAAAATAAAAGCCCACTAGATATTGAAAATATGAGAGAAATTAGATATGATTTTGGATTCAATTTTTAAAAAAAAAAACCCGTTATTCCAGAGTCATTCCACTCCAGGGTCATAGTTCACGACCCCATGAGGCCACACAAACAGTTTCAGGACATTCTGATGTGTAGTTTCAGAATAAAAGCCCACTAGATATTGAAAATATGAGAGAAATTAGATATGATTTTGGAATCAATTTTTAAAAAAAACGCCCTGTTATTCCAGAGTCATTCCACTCCAGGGTCATAGTCCACGACCCCCTCGAGGCCACACAAAAAGTTTCAGGACATTCTGATGTGTAGTATCAAAATTGAAGCGCACTAGATATTGAAAATATGATAGAAATTAGATATGATTTTGGATTCAATTAAAAAAAAAAGCCCTGTTATTCCAGAGTCATTCCACTCCAGGGTCATAGTTCACGACCCAATGAGGTCCCCCAAGAAGTTACAGGACATTCTGATGTGTAGTTTCAGAATAAAAGCCCACTAGATATTGAAAATATGATAGAAATTAGATATGATTTTGGAATCAATTTTTAAAAAAAACGCCCTGTTATTCCAGAGTCATTCCACTCCAGCGTCATAGTCCACGACCCCTCGAGGCCACACACAAAAAGTTTCAGGACATTCTGATGTGTAGTATCAAAATTGAAGCGCACTAGATATTGAAAATATGATAGAAATTAGATATGATTTTGGATTCAATTAAAAAAAAAAGCCCTGTTATTCCAGAGTCATTCCACTCCAGGGTCATAGTTCAAGACCCCATGAGGCCACACAAACAGTTTCAGGACCTTCTGATGTGTAGTTTCAGAATAAAAGCCCACTAGATATTGAAAATATGAGAGAAATTAGATATGATTTTGGATTCAATTTAAAAAAAAACGCCCTGTTATTCCAGAGTCTTTCCACTCCAGGGTCATAGTTCACAACCCCATGAGGTCACCCAAAGAAGTTTCAGGACATTCTGATGTGTAGTTTCAAAATAAAAGCCCACTAGATATTGAAAATATGAGAGAAATTAGATATGATTTTGGATTCAATTAAAAAAAAAACGCCCTGTTATTCCAGAGTCATTCCACTCCAGGGTCATAGTTCACAACCCCATGAGGTCCCCCAAGTAGTTTCAGGACATTCTGATGTGTAGTTTCAAAATAAAAGCCCACTAGATATTGAAAATATGAGAGAAATTAGATATGATTTTGGATTAAATTTTTAAAAAAACTCCCTGTTATTCCAGAGTCATTCCACTCCAGGGTCATAGTTCACGACCCCATGAGGCCACACACAAAGTTTCAGGACATTCTGATGTGTAGTTTCAGAATAAAAGCCCACTAGATATTGAAAATATGAGAAAAATTAGATATGATTTTGGATTCAATTTAAAAAAAAAACGCCCTGTTATTCCAGAGTCATTCCACTCCAGGGTCATAGTTCACGACCCCATGAGGTCCCCCAAGAATTTTCAGGACATTCTGATGTGTAGTTTCAAAATAAAAGCCCACTAGATATTGAAAATATGAGAGAAATTAGATATGATTTTGGATTCAATTTTTAAAAAAACGCCCTGTTATTCCAGAGTCATTCCACTCCAGGGTCATAGTTCACGACCCCATGAGGCCACAAAAAAAAGTTTCAGGACATTCTGATGTGTACTTTCAAAATAAAAGCCCACTTGATATTGAAAATATCAGAGAAATTAGATATGATTTTGGATTCAATTTTTAAAAAAAACACCCTGTTATTCCAGAGTCATCCCACTGCAGGGTCATAATTCACAACCCCATGAGGTCACACAAGAAGATTCAGGACATTCTGATGTGTACTTTCAACTAGGGGAAGTAAGGTGTGATGGTAGTGGAGTGAGTTTTTGTGTGTTAAAATAAAAGCCCACTAGATATTGAAAATATGAGAGAAATTAGATATGATTTTGGATTCAATTTAAAAAAAAAACGCCCTGTTATTCCAGAGTCATTCCACTCCAGGGTCATAGTTCACAACCCCATGAGGTCCCCCAAGAAGTTTCAGGATATTTTGATGTGTAGTTTCAAAATAAAAGCCCACTAGATATTGAAAATATGAGAGAAATTAGATATGATTTTGGATTCAATTTTTAAAAAAAACTCCCTGTTATTCCAGAGTCATTCCACTCCAGGGTCATAGTTCACGACCCCATGAGGCCACACAAAAAGTTTCAGGACATTCTGATGTGTAGTTTCAGAATAAAAGCCCACTAGATTTTGAAAATATGAGAGAAATTAGATATGATTTTGGATTCAATTTAAAAAAAAAACGCCCTGTTATTCCAGAGTCATTCCACTCCAGGGTCATAGTTCACAACCCCATGAGGTCCCCCAAGAAGTTTCAGGACATTCTGATGTGTAGTTTCAAAATAAAAGCCCACTAGATATTGAAAATATGAGAGAAATTAGATATGATTTTGGATTCAATTTTTAAAAAAAACGCCCTGTTATTCCAGAGTCATTCCACTCCAGGGTCATAGTTCACGACCCCATGAGGCCCCCCAAAAAAGTTTCAGGACATTCTGATGTGTAGTTTCAAAATAAAAGCCCACTTGATATTGAAAATATCAGAGAAATTAGATATGATTTTGGATTCAATTTTTAAAAAAACACCCTGTTATTCCAGAGTCATCCCACTGCAGGGTCATAGTTCACAACCCCATGAGGTCACACAAAAAGATTCAGGACATTCTGATGTGTACTTTCAAAATCAAAAGCCCACTAGATATTGAAAATATCGAGAGAAATTAGATATGATTTTGGATTCAATTAAAAAAAAAACGCCCTGTTATTCCAGAGTCATTCCACTC
This sequence comes from Hyperoplus lanceolatus, assembly GCA_026929865.2. Taxonomy (NCBI): domain Eukaryota; kingdom Metazoa; phylum Chordata; class Actinopteri; order Uranoscopiformes; family Ammodytidae; genus Hyperoplus; species Hyperoplus lanceolatus. The sequence continues at coordinate 89,259 of JAMBYZ020000822.1, read as the reverse complement.
CAGGGTCAAAGTTCACAACCCCATGAGGTCCCCCAAGAAGTTTCAGGACATTCTGATGTGTAGTTTCAAAATAAAAGCCCACTAGATATTGAAAATATGAGAAAAATTAGATATGATTTTGGATTCAATTTTTAAAAAAAACTCCCTGTTATTCCAGAGTCATTCCACTCCAGGGTCATAGTTCACAACCCCATGAGGCCACACAAAAAGTTTCAGGACATTCTGATGTGTAGTTTCAGAATAAAAGCCCACTAGATATTGAAAATATGAGAGAAATTAGATATGATTTTGGATTCAATTTAAAAAAAAAACGCCCTGTTATTCCAGAGTCATTCCACTCCAGGGTCATAGTTCACGACCCCATGAGGTCCCCCAAAAAGTTTCAGGACATTCTGATGTGTAGTTTCAAAATAAAAGCCCACTAGATATTGAAAATATGAGAGAAATTAGATATGATTTTGGATTCAATTTTTATAAAAAACGCCCTGTTATTCCAGAGTCATTCCACTCCAGGGTCATAGTTCACGACCCCATGAGGCCACAAAAAAAAGTTTCAGGACATTCTGATGTGTACTTTCAAAATAAAAGCCCACTTGATATTGAAAATATCAGAGAAATTAGATATGATTTTGGATTCAATTTTATAAAAAAACACCCCTGTTATTCCAGAGTCATCCCACTCCAGGGTCATAGTTCACAACCCCATGAGGTCCCCAAAAAGATTCAGGACATTCTGATGTGTACTTTCAGAATAAAAGCCCACTAGATATTGAAAATATCAGAGAAATTAGATATGATTTTGGATTCAATTTAAAAAAAAAAACGCCCTGTTATTCCAGAGTCATTCCACTCCAGGGTCATAGTTCACAACCCCATGAGGTCCCCCAAGAAGTTTCAGGACATTCTGATGTGTAGTTTCAAAATAAAAGCCCACTAGATATTGAAAATATGAGAGAAATTAGATATGATTTTGGATTCAATTTTTAAAAAAACCCCCTGTTATTCCAGAGTCATTCCACTCCAGGGTCATAGTTCACAACCCCATGAGGCCACACAAGAAGTTTCAGGACATTCTGATGTGTAGTTTCAAAATAAAAGCCCACTAGATATTGAAAATATGAGAGAAATTAGATATGATTTTGGATTCAATTTTTAAAAAAACGCCCTGTTATTCCAGAGTCATTCCACTCCAGGGTCATAGTTCACGACCCCATGAGGCCACACAAAAAGTTTCAGGACATTCTGATGTGTAGTTTCAGAATAAAAGCCCACTAGATATTGAAAATATGAGAGAAATTAGATATGATTTTGGATTCAATTTTTAAAAAAAAACGCCCTGTTATTCCAGAGTCATTCCACTCCAGGGTCATAGTTCACAACCCCATGAGGTCCCCCAAGAAGTTTCAGGACATTCTGATGTGTAGTTTCAGAATAAAAGCCCACTAGATATTGAAAATATGAGAGAAATTAGATATGATTTTGGATTCAATTTTTAAAAAAACGCCCTGTTATTCCAGAGTCATTCCACTCCAGGGTCATAGTTCACCACCCCATGAGGTCCCCCAAGAAGTTTCAGGACATTCTGATGTGTAGTTTCAAAATAAAAGCCCACTAGATATTGAAAATATGAGAGAAATTAGATATGATTTTGGATTCAATTTTTAAAAAAAAACGCCCTGTTATTCCAGAGTCATTCCACTCCAGGGTCATAGTTCACAACCCCATGAGGTCCCCCAAGAAGTTTCAGGACATTCTGATGTGTAGTTTCAGAATAAAAGCCCACTAGATATTGAAAATGAGAGAAATTAGATATGATTTTGGATTCAATTTTTAAAAAAAACGCCCTGTTATTCCAGAGTCATTCCACTCCAGGGTCATAGTTCACAACCCCATGAGGCCACACAAAAAGTTTCAGGACATTCTGATGTGTAGTTTCAAATAAAAGCCCACTAGATATTGAAAATATGAGAGAAATTAGATATGATTTTGGATTCAATTTTTAAAAAAACGCCCTGTTATTCCAGAGTCATTCCACTCCAGGGTCATAGTTCACGACCCCATGAGGCCACACAAAAAGTTTCAGGACATTCTGATGTGTACTTTCAAAATAAAGCCCACTTGATATTGAAAATATCAGAGAATTAGATATGATTTTGGATTCAATTTTTAAAAAAACACCCTGTTATTCCAGAGTCAATCCACTGCAGGGTCATAGTTCACAACCCCATGAGGTCACACAAAAAGTTTCAGGACATTCTGATGTGTAGTTTCAGAATAAAAGCCCACTAGATATTGAAAGGTAAATATAAGAGAAAATTAGATATGATTTTGGATTCAATTTAAAAAAACGCCCAGTGATTCCAGAGATCATTCCACTGGAGGGCTCATAGTCTAATACACCCATGAGGTCCCACAAGAAGTTTCAGGGCACTCTGACATGTGTAGCTCTCAGAAATAAAAGCCCACTAGATAGTTGAAAATAAGGTAGGGAAATAGATATGATTTTGGATTCAATCTAAAAATACTGTTTCCCTGTTATTCCAGAGTCACCCCACTCCAGGGTCATAGATCACAAACCCCATGAGGCCTCCACCAAGAAGCTTCAGGACATTCTGATGTGTGGTGCTTCAGAATAAAAGTCAACTCAGAGGGCTGGAAAAGTGAGAGAGAATTAGATATGAGATTTTGGATTCAATTTAAAAAAAAACGCTTCCTGCCCACATCCTCCAGAGTCATTCCACTCCAGGGGTCATAGTTCACCCACCCTAATGAGGCCACACAAACAGTTTGTGGACATTCTGATGTGTAGTTTCAGAATGAAAACCCACTAGATATTGAAAATATGAGGAGAAATTGGATATGATTTTGGATTCAATTTTTTAAAAATTTAGTCCTGTTATTCCAGAGCCATTCCACGCCAGGGGTCATAGGTCGTAAATGCATGACCCCATGAGGCCACACAAAAGCTTTCCAGGACGATTCTGATGTGTAGTTTCAGAATGCAGGCCCACTCATATATTGAAAATATAAGAGAAATTAGATATGATTTTGGATTCACTTTTAAAAAAAACGCCTTGTTATTCCATATTCATTAAATCCACCCCAGGGTCATAGTTCACAACCGCCATGAGGGTCCCCCAAGAAGTTTCAGGACATTCTTGATGTGTAGTAGCTCAGTAATAAAAGCCCACTAGATATTGAAAATATGAGAGAAATTTGGGATATGATTTTGGATTCAATTTAGGAAAAAAAAAACGCCCTGTTATTCCAGAGTCATTCCACTCCAGGGTCATAGTTCACAACCCCATGAGGTCACCCAAGAAGTTTCAGGACATTCTGATGTGTAGTTTCAAAATAAAAGCCCACTAGATATTGAAAATATGAGAGAAATTAGATATGATTTGGGAATCAACTTCTTAAAAAACGCTCCTGTTATTCCAGAGTTACGTTCCACTCCAGGGTTTTTTTCACGACCCCCCATGAGGCCACACAAAAAGCTTCAGACATCTCTGTGGATGTGTAATTTCAGAATAAAAGCCCAATAGATATTGAAAATATGAGAGAAATTATTAGATATGATTTTGGATTCAATTTTTAAAAAACTATTTTTCCTGTTATTCCAGAGTCATCTCCCACTCCAGGGTCATAGTCCTCGACCCCATGAGGCCCCACACGTAAGCTTTCAGGACTTTCTGATGTTAAGTTTGAATAAGGTCACTAGATATTGAAAAATATGAGAAAAATTAGATATGATTTTGGATTCAAATTTAAAAAAACGCCTCTGTTATTCCAGAGTCATTCCACTCCAGGGTCATAGTTCACAACCCCATGAGGTCCCCCCAAGAAGTTTCAGGACATTCTGATGTGTAGTTTCAGAATAAAAGCCCACTAGATATTGAAAAATATGAGAGAAATTAGATATGATTTTGGATTCAATTTTTAGATATGATTTTGGATTCAATTTAAAAAAAACGCCCTGTTATTCCAGAGTCATCTCCACTCCAGGGTCATAGTTCATGACCCCATGAGGTCCCCCGAGAGTTTCAGGACATTCTGATGTGTAGTTTTCAGAATAAAAGCCCACTAGATATTGAAAATATGAGAGAAATTGGATATGATTTGGGATTCAATTTTTTAGATATGATTTTGGATTCAATTTAAAAAACGCTCTGTTATTCCAGAAATGATGCTCCAACCCAGGGTCATAGTTCACTCTACCCCACTGAGAAAAGCCACACAAACAGTTTCAGGACATTCTGATGTGTAGTTTCAGAATAAAAGCCCACTAGATATTGAAAATATGAGAGAAATTAGATATGATTTTGGATTCACTTAAAAAAAAAACGCTCTGTTATTCCAGAGTCTTTTCCACTCCAGGGTCATAGTTCACGACCCCATGAGGTCCCCAAGAAGCTTTCAGGACATTCTTGATGTGTAGTTTCAGAATAAAAGCCCACTAGATATTGAAAAATATGAGAGAAATTAGATATGATTTTGGATTCAATTTGGAAAAAAAACGCCCTGTTATTCCAGAGTCATTCCACTCCAGGGTCATAGTTCACAACCCCATGAGGTCACCCAAGCAGTTTCAGGACATTCTGATGTGTAGTTTCAAAATAAAAGCCCACTAGATATTGAAAATATGAGAGAAATTAGATATGATGCCTTGGAATCAATTTTTAAAAAACGCCCCTGTTATTCCAGAGTCATTCCACTCCAGGGTCATAGTTCACGACCCCATGAGGCCACAAAAAGTTTCAGGACATTCTTGATGTGTAGTTTCAGAATAAAAGCCCACTAGATATTGAAAATATGAGAGAAATTAGATATGATTTTGGATTCAATTTTAGTAAAAAACTTTGTTATTCCAGAGTCATTCCACCCCAGGTCATAGTTCATGACCCCATGAGGCCTCAAGAGTTTCAGGACATTCTGATGTGTAGTTTCAGAATAAAAGCCCACTAGATATTGAAAATATGAGAGAAATTAGATATGATTTTGGGATTCACTTAAAAAAAAAACGCCCTGTTATTCCAGAGTCATTCCACTCCAGGGTCATAGTTCACAACCCCATGAGGTCACCCAAGAAGTTTCAGGACATTCTGATGTGTAGTTTCAGAATAAAAGCCCACTAGATATTGAAAATAAGTGAGAGAAATTAGATATGATTTTGGATTCAATTTTAGATATGATTTGGATTCAATTTAAAAAAAACGCCCCTGTTATTCCAGAGTCATTCCACTCCAGGGTCATAGTTCAGTGAAGGTGAGCTTTCACACAAAAGTTTCAGGACATTCTGATGTATAGTTTCAGAATAAAAGCCCACTAGATATTGAAAATATGAGAGAAATTAGATATGATTTGGGATTCAATTTAAAAAAAACGCTCTGTTATTCCAGAGTCTTTCCACTCCAGGGTATCATAGTTCACGAACTCACGAGTGTCCCCTTCAAGAAGTTTCAGGGACATTCTGATGTGTAGTTTCAGAATAAAAGCCCACTAGATATTGAAAATATGAGAGAAATTAGATATGATTTTGGATTCAATTTAAAAAAAACGCCCTGTTATTCCAGAGTCATGGCTCCACTCCAGGGTCATAGTTCACAACCCCATGAGGTCAAATTCAAGAAGTTTCAGGACATTCTGATGTGTAGTTTCAGAGTAAAAGCCCACTTAGATATTGAAAATATGAGAGAAATTAGATATGATTTTGGATTCAATTATGAAAAAAACGCCCTGTTATTCCAGAGTCATTCCCACTCCAGGGTCATAGTTCACGACCCCATGAGGCCACACAAAACAGTTTCAGGACATTCTGATGGGTACTTTCAGATCAAAAGCCCACTGAGGGATATTGAAAATATGAGAGAAATTAGATATGATTTTTTTGGATTCAATTTTAAAAAAAACTCCCTGTTATTCCAGAGTCATTCTTTTTCACTCCAGTGTCATAGTTCCAGGACCCCATGAGGCTAACACACAAAAGTTCTTCATTGGACATTAAAACCTCTGATGTGTAAAAAATTTCATTGAATAAAAGCCCACTAGATATTGAAAATATGAGAGAAATTAGATATGATTTTGAATTCAATTTAAAAAAAAAACGCCCTTGTTATTCCAGAGTCATTCCACTCCAGGGTCATAATTCACAACCCCATGAGGTCACCCAAGAAGTTTCAGGACATTCTGATGTGTAGTTTCAGAATAAAAAAGCCCTCTAGATATTGAAAATATGAGAGAAATTAGATATGATTCGGGATTCACTTTTAAAAAAACGCCCTGTTATCCTGGCAGAGTCATTCCACTGCAGGGTCATAATTCACAACCCCATGAGGTCACACAAGAAGATTCAGGACATTCTGATGTGTACTTTCAGGGTGATTTCCTTCACTGGGGTGACTCATGGGGTTGTGAATCCCTGACCTCTGGAGTTTTTGATATGAATCTGGAATAAACAGGCGTTTTTTGTTGAAACCAAAATCATATCTACTCCCCCTCATATTTCAATATTATGGGCTTTTTTATTCTGAAATCCACACACTCAGAAGAAACCAGGTGTGGCCTCATGGGTCGTGAACTAAGATCCTGGAATTTTCCGGAATAACAGGGCAGTTTTTAAAAAAAAATTGAATCCAAAATCATATCTAATTTCTCTCATATTTTCAAAATTAGATATGATTTTGGGATTCAATTAAAAAAAAAACGCCCTGTTATTCCAGAGAGTCATTCCAATTCCAGGGTCATAGTTCACAACCCCATGAGGTCCCCCAAGAAGTTTCAGGACATTCTGATGTGTAGTTTCAAAATAAATGTCTCACTAGATATTGAAAATATGAGAGAAATTAGATATGATTTGCTTCAAATTTAAAAAAAAAACGCCCTATTATCCCAGAGTCATTCCACTAAAGAAACGTACAAGTAGTCCACGACCCCTTGAGGCCACACAAAAAGTTTCATGACATTCTGATGTGTAGTTTCAGAATAAAAGCCCACTAGATATTGAAAAATATGAGAGAAATTAGATATGACTTTGGATTCAATTTTTAAAAAAACTCCCTGTTATTCCAGAGTCATTCCACTCTAGGGTCATAGTTCACAACCCTAAGAGGCCACACAAAAAGTTTCAGGACATTCTGATGCTGTAGTTTCAGAATAAAAGCCCACTAGATATTGAAAATATGAGAAAAATTAGATAAGATTTTGGATTCAATTTTAAAAAAAACGCCCTGTTATTTCATAGTCATTCCACTCCAGGGTCATAGTTCACATATCCTCCATGAGATCCCCCAAGAAGTTCCAGTGACCTTCTGATGTGTGAGTTTCCTAAAAATAAAAGCCCACTAGATATTGAAAAATATGAGAGGGAAATTAGATATGATTTTGGATTAAATTTTAAAAAAAACACCTCTGTTCATTCCAGAGTCATTCCACTCCAGCGTCATAGTCCACGACCCTCATAAAGCCCCAACAAAAAGTTTCAGGACATTCTGATGTGTAGTTTCAAAATTAAAGCGCACTACCATATTGAAATTATGAGAGAAATTCACATATGATTTTGGATTAAATTTTTAAAAAAACGCCCTGTTATTCCAGAGTCTTTCCACTCCAGGGTCATAGTTCACGACCCCCATGAGGCCACACAAACAGTTTCAGGACCTTCTGATGTGTAGTTTTAGAATAAAAGCCCACTAGATATTGAAAATATGAGAGAAATTAGATAGGATTTTGGATTCAATTTTAAAAAAAACGCCCTGTTATTCCAGAGTCATTCCACTCCAGGGTCATAGTTCACGACCCCATGAGGCCACACAAACAGTTTCAGGACATTCTGATGTGTAGTTTCAGAATAAAAGCCCACTAGATATTGAAAATATGAGAGAAATTAGATATGATTTTTGGATTCAATTGAAAAAAAAAAACGCCCTGTTATTCCAGAGTCATTCCACTCCAGGGTCATAGTTCACAACTCCCATGAGGTCCCCCAAGAAGTTTCAGGACATTCTGATGTGTAGTTTCAAAATAAAAGCCCACTTAGATATTGAAAATATGAGAGAAATTAGATATGATTTTGGATTAAATTTCTTAGGTAAAAAAATGCCCCCCCTGTTATTCCAGAGTCATTCCACTCCAGGGTCATGAGTTCACGACCCCATGAAGCCACATACCAAAGTTTCAGGATATTCTGATGTGTACCTTCAAAATAAAGGCTCACTTGATATTGAAAATATCAGAGAAATTAGATATGATCTTGGATTCAATTTTTAAAAAAACACCTTGTTATTCCAGAGTCATTCCACTTCAGGGTCATAATTCACAACCCCATGAGGTCAACCAAGAAGATTCAGGACATTCTGATGTGACTTAGTTTTATCTTAAGAATAAAAGCCCAACAACTAGACTTATTGAATTTAATATCCTAGGGCTATTTTTTTTATTTGATAGGGGATTTTTTTTATTTTTTTTTTAATAAAAAAATATATTAATTTTCTCATATTTTCAAAATTAGATATGATTTTGGATTCAATTAAAAAAAAACGCCCTGTTATTCCAGAGTCATTCCACTCCAGGGTCATAGTTCACAACCCCATGAGGTCCCCCAAGAAGTTTCAGGACATTCTGATGTGTAGTTTCAAAATAAAAGCCCACTAGATATTGAAAATATGAGAGAAATTAGATATGATTTTGGATTCAATTTTAAAAAAACGCCCTGTTATTCCAGAGTCATTCCACTCCAGGGTCATAGTTCACGACCCCATGAGGCCACACAAACAGTTTCCAGGACCTTCTGATGTGTAGTTTCAGAATAAAAGCCCACTAGATATTGAAAATATGAGAGAAATTAGATATGATTTTGGATTCAATTAAAAAAACACCCTGTTATTCCAGAGTCATTCCACACCAGGGTCATAGTTCACAACCCCATGAGGTCACCCAAGAAGTTTCAGGACATTCTGATGTGTAGTTTCGAAATAAAAGCCCACTAGATATTGAAAATATGAGAGAAATTAGATATGATTTTGGATTCAATTTTAAAAAAAAACACCCTGTTATTCCAGAGTCATTCCACTCCAGGGTCATAGTCCACGACCCCTTGAGGCCACACAAAAGTTTCAGGACATTCTGATGTGTAGTTTCAAAATTAAAGCGCACTAGATATTGAAAATAAGAGAGAAATTACATATGATTTTGGATTAAATTTTTAAAAAAACCCCTCTTATTCCAGAGTCATTCCACTCCAGGGTCATAGTTCACGACCCCATGAAGCCACACAAAAAGTTTCAGGACATTCTGATGTGTACTTTCAAAATAAAAACCCCACTTGATATTGAAAATACGAGAGAAATTACATATGATTTTGGATTAAATTTTTAAAAAAACGCCCTCTTATTCCAGAGTCATTCCACTCCAGGGTCATAGTTCACGACCCCATGAAGCCACACAAAAAGTTTCAGGATATTCTGATGTGTACTTTCAAAATAAAAGCCCACTAGATATTGAAAATATGAGAAAAATTAGATATGATTTTGGATTCAATTTAAAAAAAAACGCCCTGTTATTTCAGAGTCATTCCACTCCAGGGTCATAGTTCACAACCCCATGAGGTCCCCCAAGAAGTTTCAGGACATTCTGATGTGTAGTTTCAAAATAAAAGCCCACTAGATATTGAAAATATGAGAGAAATTAGATATGATTTTGGATTAAATTTTTAAAAAAACACCCTGTTATTCCAGAGTCATTCCAGTCCAGCGTCATAGTCCACGACCCCTCGAGGCCACACAAAAAGTTTCAGGACATTCTGATGTGTAGTTTCAAAATTAAAGCGCACTAGATATTGAAATTATGAGAGAAATTACATATGATTTTGGATTAAATTTTTAAAAAAACGCCCTGTTATTCCAGAGTCTTTCCACTCCAGGGTCATAGTTCACGACCCCATGAGGCCACACAAACAGTTTCAGGACATTCTGATGTGTAGTTTCAGAATAAAAGCCCACTAGATATTGAAAATATGAGAGAAATTAGATATGATTTTGGATTCAATTTAAAAAAAAACGCCCTGTTATTCCAGAGTCATTCCACTCCAGGGTCATAGTTCACGACCCCATGAGGCCTAACAAACAGTTTCAGGACATTCTGATGTGTAGTTTCAGAATAAAAGCCCACTAGATATTGAAAATATGAGAGAAATTAGATATGATTTTGGATTCAATTTAAAAAAAAACGCCCTGTTATTCCAGAGTCATTCCACTCCAGGGTCATAGTTCACAACCCCATGAGGTCCCCCAAGAAGTTTCAGGACATTCTGATGTGTAGTTTCAAAATAAAAGCCCACTAGATATTGAAAATATGAGAGAAATTAGATATGATTTTGGATTAAATTTTTTTTAAAAAACGCCCTGTTATTCCAGAGTCATTCCACTCCAGGGTCATAGTTCACGACCCCATGAAGCCACACAAAAAGTTTCAGGATATTCTGATGTGTACTTTCAAAATAAAAGCCCACTTGATATTGAAAATATCAGAGAAATTAGATATGATCTTGGATTCAATTTTCAAAAAAACACCCTGTTATTCCAGAGTCATTCCACTGCAGGGTCATAATTCACAACCCCATGAGGTCACACAAGAAGATTCAGGACATTCTGATGTGTACTTTCAGGGTGACCTCATGGGGTTGACCTTATGGGGAAGTTGCTTGACCCCCTGGAGTTGAATGAATCTGGAATAACCAGGGTTTTTAAATTTGAATCCAAAATCATCTCTATTTCTCTCATATTTTCAATCACAAGTGGGCTTTTATTCAAACTAAAAATTATCAGAATGTCCTGAAACTTTGTGTGTGCAGGCCCCATGGGGTCGTGAACCCCTTGGAGTGGAATTTTCCGGAATAACAGGGCGTTTTTTTTTTTAATTGCAAATCAAAATCTATCTAGATTTGTCCCATATTTTCAAAATTAGATATGATTTTGGATTCAATTAAAAAAAAAACGCCCTGTTATTCCAGAGTCATTCCACTCCAGGGTCATAGTTCACAACCCCATGAGGTCCCCCAAGAGGTTTCAGGACATTCTGATGTGTAGTTTCAAAATAAAAGCCCACTAGATATTGAAAATATGAGAGAAATTAGATATGATTTTGGATTCAATTTAAAAAAAAACGCCCTGTTATTCCAGAGTCATTCCACTCCAGCGTCATAGTCCACGACCCCTCGAGGCCACACAAAAAGTTTCAGGACATTCTGATGTGTGGTTTCAAAATTAAAGCGCACTAGATATTGAAAATATGAGAGAAATTAGATATGATTTTGGATTCAATTTAAAAAAAACGCCCTGTTATTCCAGAGTCATTCCACTCCAGGGTCATAGTTCACGACCCCATGAGGCCACACAAACAGTTTCAGGACATTCTGTTGTGTAGTTTCAGAATAAAAGCCCACTAGATATTGAAAATATGAGAGAAATTAGATATGATTTTGGATTCAATTTAAAAAAAAACGCCCTGTTGTTCCAGAGTCATTCCATTCCAGGGTCATAGTTCACAACCCCATGAGGTCACCCAAGAAGTTTCAGGACATTCTGATGTGTATTTTCAGAATAAAAGCCCACTAGATATTGAAAATATGAGAGAAATTAGATATGATTTTGGATTCAATTTTTTAAAAAACGCCCTGTTATTCCAGAGTCATTCCACTCCAGGGTCATAGTTCACGACCCCATGAAGCCACACAAAAAGTTTCAGGATATTCTGATGTGTACTTTCAAAATAAAAGCCCACTTGATATTGAAAATATCAGAGAAATTAGATATGATTTTGGATTCAATTTTTAAAAAAAACACCCTGTTATTCCAGAGTCATTCCACTGCAGGGTCATAATTCACAACCCCATGAGGTCACACAAGAAGATTCAGGACATTCTGATGTGTACTTTCAGGGTGACCTCATGGGGTGACCACTGGGGGTTGTAATCTTTGACCGGGTTAAATGAATCTGGAATAGACAGGGGGTTTTTTTAAAATTGAATCCAAAATCATACTCTCTCATATTTTCAGAGTCAGGGGGGTTTTTTATTCTGAATAGTTCACAACCCCATGAGGTCCCGAAAAGTGTCAGGACATTCCTGACCTGTGGAGTCTTCCAGAATAACAGGGCGTTTTTTTTATTGAAAATCCGAAATCATATCTAATTTGTCTCATATTTTCAAAATTAGATATGATTTTGGATTAAATTTTTTAAAAAACGCCCTGTTATTCCAGAGTCAATCCACTCCAGGGTCATAGTTCACAACCCCATGAGGTCCCCCAAGAAGTTTCAGGACATTCTGATGTGTAGTTTCAAAATAAAAGCCCACTAGATATTGAAAATATGAGAGAAATTAGATATGATTTTGGATTCAATTTTTAAAAAAACTCCCTGTTATTCCAGAGTCATTCCACTCCAGGGTCATAGTTCACGACCCCATGAGGCCACACAAACAGTTTCAGGACCTTCTGATGTGTAGTTTCAGAATAAAAGCCCACTAGATATTGAAAATATGAGAGAAATTAGATATGATTTTGGATTCAATTTAAAAAAAACAACCTGTTATTCCAGAGTCATTCCACACCAGGGTCATAGTTCACAACCCCATGAGGTCACCCAAGAAGTTTCAGGACATTCTGATGTGTAGTTTCAAAATAAAAGCCCACTAGATATTGAAAATATGAGAGAAATTACATATGATTTTGGATTAAATTTTTAAAAAAACGCCCTCTTATTCCAGAGTAATTCCACTCCAGGGTCATAGTTCACGACCCCATGAAGCCACACAAAAAGTTTCAGTATATTCTGATGTGTACTTTCAAAATAAAAGCCCACTTGATATTGAAAATACGAGAGAAATTAGATATGATTTTGGATTCAATTTTTAAAAAAACGCCCTGTTATTCCAGAGTCATTCCACTCCAGGGTCATAGTCCACGACCCCATGAGGCCACACAAACAGTTTCAGGACATTGTGATGTGTAGTTTCAGAATAAAAGCCCACTAGATATTGAAAATATGAAAGAAATTAGATATGATTTTGGATTCAATTTAAAAAAAAACGCCCTGTTATTCCAGAGTCATTCCTCTCCAGGGTCATAGTTCACAACCCCATGAGGTCACCCAAGAACTTTCAGGACATTCTGATGTGTAGTTTCAAAATAAAAGCCCACTAGATATTGAAAATATGAGAGAAATTAGATATGATTTTGGATAAAATTTTTTAAAAAACGCCCTGTTATTCCAGAGTCATTCCACTCCAGGGTCATAGTTCACGACCCCATGAGGCCACACAAAAAGTTTCAGGACATTCTGATGTGTAGTTTCAGAATAAAAGCCCACTAGATATTGAAAATATGAGAGCAATTAGATATGATTTTGGATTCAATTTTTAAAAAAACACCCTGTTATTCCAGAGTCATTCCACTGCAGGGTCATAATTCACATCCCCATGAGGTCACACAAGAAGATTCAGGACATTCTGATGTGTACTTTCAGGGTGACCTCATGGGGTGACCTCATGGGGTTGTGAACTTTGACCCTGGAGTTGAATCACTCTGGAATAACAGGGCGTTTTTTTTAAATTGAATCCAAAATCATATCTAATTTCTCTCATATTTTCAATATCAAGTGGGCTTTTATTCTGAAACTACACATCAGAATGTCCTGAAACTTTGTGTGTGGCCTCATGGGGTCGTGAACTATGACCCTGGAGTGGAATTTTTCTGGAATAACATGGCATTTTTTTTTTAATTGAATCCGAAATCATATCTAATTTGTCTCATATTTTCAAAATTAGATATGATTTTGGATTCAATATAAAAAAAAACGCCCTGTTATTCCAGGGTCATTCCACTCCAGGGTAATAGTTCACAACCCCATGAGGTCCCCCGAGAAGTTTCAGGACATTCTGATGTGTAGTTTCAAAATAAAAGCCCACTAGATATTGAAAATATGAGAGACATTAGATATGATTTTGGATTCAATTTTTAAAAAAACTCCCTGTTATTCCAGAGTCATTCCACTCCAGGGTCATAGTTCACGACCCCATGAGGCCACACAAACAGTTTCAGGACATTCTGATGTGTAGTTTCAGAATAAAAGCCCACTAGATATTGAAAATATGAGAGAAATTAGATATGATTTTGGATTCAACTTAAAAAAAACGCCCTGTTATTCCAGAGTCATTCCACTCCAGGGTCATAGTTCACAACCTCATGAGGTCACCCAAGAAGTTTCAGGACATTCTGATGTGTAGTTTAAAAATAAAAGCCCACTAGATATTGAAAATATGAGAGAAATTAGATATGATTTTGGATTCAATTTTTAAAAAAACGCCCTGTTATTCCAGAGTCATTCCACTCCAGGGTCATAGTTCACGACCCCATGAGGCCAGACAAGAAGATTCAGGACATTCTGATGTGTACTTTCAGGGTGACCTCATGGGGTGACCTCATGGGGTTGTGAACTTTGACCCTGGAGTTGAATGACTCTGGAATAACAGGGCGTTTTTTTTAAATTGAATCCAAAATCATATCTAATTTCTCTCATATTTTCAATATCAAGTGGGCTTTTATTCTGAAACTACACATCAGAATGTCCTGAAACTTTGTGTGTGGCCTCATGGGGTCGTGGACTATGACCCTGGAGTGGAATTTTCTGGAATAACATGGCATTTTTTTTTAATTGAATCCGAAATCATATCTAATTTGTCTCATATTTTCAAAATTAGATATGATTTTGGATTCAATATAAAAAAAAACGCCCTGTTATTCCAGAGTCATTCCACTCCAGGGTCATAGTTCACAACCCCATGAGGTCCCCCAAGAAGTTTCAGGACATTCTGATGTGTACTTTCAAAATAAAAGCCCACTTGATATTGAAAATATCAGAGAAATTAGATATGATTTTGGATTCAATTTTTAAAAAAAACGCCCTGTTATTCCAGAGTCATTCCACACCAGGGTCATAGTTAACAACCCCATGAGGTCACCCAAGAAGTTTCAGGACATTCTGATGTGTACTTTCAAAATAAAAGCCCACTTGATATTGAAAATATGAGAGAAATTAGATATGATTTTGGATTAAATTTTTAAAAAAACGCCCTGTTATTCCAGATTCATTCCACTCCAGGGTCAATGTTCACGACCCAATGAGGCCAGACAAGAAGATTCAGGACATTCTGATGTGTACTTTCAGGGTGACCTCATGGGGTGACCTCATGGGGTTGTGAACTTTGACCCTGGAGTTGAATGACTCTGGAATAACAGGGTGTTTTTTAAATTGAATCCAAAATCATATCTAATTTCTCCATATTTTCAATATCAAGTGGGCTTTTATTCTGAAACCAAACATGATAATGTCCTGAAACTTTGTGTGTGGCCTCATGGGGTCGTGAACTATGACCCTGGAGTGGAATTTTCTGGAATAACATGGCGTTTTTTTTTTAATTGAATCCGAAATCATATCTAATTTGTCTCATATTTTCAAAATTAGATATGATTTTGGATTCAATAAAAAAAAAAACGTCCTGTTATTCCAGAGTCATTCCACTCCAGGGTCATAGTTCACGACCCCATGAAGCCACACAAAAAGTTTCAGGATATTCTGATGTGTACTTTCAAAATAAAAGCCCACTTGATATTGAAAATATCAGAGAAATTAGATATGATTTTGGATTCAATTTTTTAAAAAACGCCCTGTTATTCCAGAGTCATTCCACTCCAGGGTCATAGTTCACGACCCCATGAAGCCACACAAAAAGTTTCAGGATATTCTGATGTGTACTTTCAAAATAAAAGCCCACTTGATATTGAAAATATCAGAGAAATTAGATATGATTTTGGATTCAATTTTTAAAAAAACACCCTGTTATTCCAGAGTCATTCCACTGCAGGGTCATAATTCACAACCCCATGAGGTCACACAAGAAGATTCAGGACATTCTGATGTGTACTTTCAGGGTGACCTCATGGGGTGACCTCATGGGGTTGAACTTTGACCCTGGAGTTAAATTCTGGAATAACAGGGCGTTTTTTAAAATTGAATCCAAAATCATATCTAATTTCTCATTTTTCAATATCAAGTGGGCTTTATTCTGAAACTACACATCAGAATGTCCTGAAACTTTGTGTGTGGCCTCATGGGGTCATGAACTATGACCCTGGAGGACATTCTGATGTGTAGGGCGTTTTTTTTTTAATTGAAGCCAATCATATCTAATTTGTCTCATATTTTCAAAATTAGATATGATTTTGGATTAAATTTTTTAAAAAAACGCCCTGTTATTCCAGAGTCATTCCACTCCAGGGTCATAGTTCACAACCCCATGAGGTCCCCCAAGAAGTTTCAGGACATTCTGATGTGTAGTTTCAAAATAAAAGCCCACTAGATATTGAAAATATGAGAGAAATTAGATATGATTTCGGATTCAATTTTTAAAAAAACTCCCTGTTATTCCAGAGTCATTCCACTCCAGGGTCATAGTTCACGACCCCATGAGGCCACACAAACAGTTTCAGGACCTTCTGATGTGTAGTTTCAGAATAAAAGCCCACTAGATATTGAAAATATGAGAGAAATTAGATATGATTTTGGATTCAACTTAAAAAAAACGCCCTGTTATTCCAGAGTCATTCCACTCCAGGGTCATAGTTCACAACCTCATGAGGTCACCCAAGAAGTTTCAGGACATTCTGATGTGTAGTTTAAAAATAAAAGCCCACTAGATATTGAAAATATGAGAGAAATTAGATATGATTTTGGATTCAATTTTTAAAAAAACGCCCTGTTATTCCAGAGTCATTCCACTCCAGGGTCATAGTTCACGACCCCATGAGGCCAGACAAGAAGATTCAGGACATTCTGATGTGTACTTTCAGGGTGACCTCATGGGGTGACCTCATGGGGTTGTGAACTTTGACCCTGGAGTTGAAGACTCTGGAATAACAGGGCGTTTTTTTAAATTGAATCCAAAATCATATCTAATTTCTCTCATATTTTCAATATCAAGTGGGCTTTTATTCTGAAACTACACATCAGAATGTCCTGAAACTTCTGTGTGCCTCATGGGGTCGTGAACTATGACCCTGGAGTGGAATTTTCTGGAATAACATGGCATTTTTTTTTAATTGAATCCGAAATCATATCTAATTTGTCTCATATTTTCAAAATTAGATATGATTTTGGATTCAATATAAAAAAAAACGCCCTGTTATTCCAGAGTCATTCCACTCCAGGGTCATAGTTCACAACCCCATGAGGTCCCCCAAGAAGTTTCAGGACATTCTGATGTGTACTTTCAAAATAAAAGCCCACTTGATATTGAAAATATCAGAGAAATTAGATATGATTTTGGATTCAATTTTTAAAAAAACGCCCTGTTATTCCAGAGTCATTCCACACCAGGGTCATAGTTAACAACCCCATGAGGTCACCCAAGAAGTTTCAGGACATTCTGATGTGTACTTTCAAAATAAAAGCCCACTTGATATTGAAAATATGAGAGAAATTAGATATGATTTTGGATTAAATTTTTAAAAAAACGCCCTGTTATTCCAGATTCATTCCACTCCAGGGTCAATGTTCACGACCCAATGAGGCCAGACAAGAAGATTCAGGACATTCTGATGTGTACTTTCAGGGTGACCTCATGGGGTGACCTCATGGGGTTGTGAACTTTGACCCTGGAGTTGAATGACTCTGGAATAACAGGGTGTTTTTTTAAATTGAATCCAAAATCATATCTAATTTCTCTCATATTTTCAATATCAAGTGGGCTTTTATTCTGAAACCAAACATGATAATGTCCTGAAACTTTGTGTGTGGCCTCATGGGGTCGTGAACTATGACCCTGGAGTGGAATTTTCTGGAATAACATGGCGTTTTTTTTTTAATTGAATCCGAAATCATATCTAATTTGTCTCATATTTTCAAAATTAGATATGATTTTGGATTCAATAAAAAAAAAAACGTCCTGTTATTCCAGAGTCATTCCACTCCAGGGTCATAGTTCACGACCCCATGAAGCCACACAAAAAGTTTCAGGATATTCTGATGTGTACTTTCAAAATAAAAGCCCACTTGATATTGAAAATATCAGAGAAATTAGATATGATTTTGGATTCAATTTTTTAAAAAACGCCCTGTTATTCCAGAGTCCTTCCACTCCAGGGTCATAGTTCACGACCCCATGAAGCCACACAAAAAGTTTCAGGATATTCTGATGTGTACTTTCAAAATAAAAGCCCACTTGATATTGAAAATATCAGAGAAATTAGATATGATTTTGGATTCAATTTTTAAAAAAACACCCTGTTATTCCAGAGTCATTCCACTGCAGGGTCATAATTCACAACCCCATGAGGTCACACAAGAAGATTCAGGACATTCCGATGTGTACTTTCAGGGTGACCTCATGGGGTGACCTCATGGGGTTGTGAACTTTGACCCTGGAGTTAAATGAATCTGGAATAACAGGGCGTTTTTTTAAAATTGAATCCAAAATCATATCTAATTTCTCTCATATTTTCAATATCAAGTGGGCTTTTATTCTGGAAACTACACATCAGAATGTCCTGAAACTTCCAGTGTGATGCCACTCCAGGGTCATGAATTCATGACCCCGATGGAATTTTCTGGAATAACAGGGCGTTTTTTTAATTGAATTCCAAATCATATCTAATTTGTCTCATATTTTCAAAATTAGATATGATTTTGGATTAAATTTTTAAAAAAACGCCCTGTTATTCCAGAGTCATTCCACTCCAGGGTCATAGTTCACAACCCCATGAGGTCCCCCAAGAAGTTTCAGGACATTCTGATGTGTAGTTTCAAAATAAAAGCCCACTAGATATTGAAAATATGAGAGAAATTAGATATGATTTTGGATTCAATTTTTAAAAAAACTCCCTGTTATTCCAGAGTCCTTCCACTCCAGGGTCATAGTTCACGACCCCATGAGGCCACACAAACAGTTTCAGGACCTTCTGATGTGTAGTTTCAGAATAAAAGCCCACTAGATATTGAAAATATGAGAGAAATTAGATATGATTTTGGATTCAATTAAAAAAAAAACGCCCTGTTATTCCAGAGTCATTCCACACCAGGGTCATAGTTCACAACCCCATGAGGTCACCCAAGAAGTTTCAGGACATTCTGATGTGTAGTTTCAAAATAAAAGCCCACTAGATATTGAAAATATGAGAGAAATTAGATATGATTTTGGATTCAATTTTTAAAAAAAACACCCTGTTATTCCAGAGTCATTCCACTCCAGCGTCATAGTCCACGACCCCATGAGGCCACAAAAAAGTTTCAGGACATTCTGATGTGTAGTTTCAAAATTAAAGCCCACTAGATATTGAAAATAAGAGAGAAATTACATATGATTTTGGATTAAATTTTTAAAAAAACGCCCTCTTATTCCAGAGTCATTCCACTCCAGGGTCATAGTTCACGACCCCATGAAGCCACACAAAAAGTTTCAGGATATTCTGATGTGTACTTTCAAAATAAAAGCCCACTTGATATTGAAAATACGAGAGAAATTAGATATGATTTTGGATTCAATTTTTAAAAAAACGCCCTGTTATTCCAGAGTCATTCCACTCCAGGGTCATAGTTCACGACCCCATGAGGCCACACAAACAGTTTCAAGACATTGTGATGTGTAGTTTCAGAATAAAAGCCCACTAGATATTGAAAATATGAAAGAAATTAGATATGATTTTGGATTCAATTTAAAAAAAAACGCCCTGTTATTCCAGAGTCATTCCTCTCCAGGGTCATAGTTCACAACCCCATGAGGTCACCCAAGAACTTTCAGGACATTCTGATGTGTAGTTTCAAAATAAAAGCCCACTAGATATTGAAAATATGAGAGAAATTAGATATGATTTTGGATAAAAATTTTAAAAAAACGCCCTGTTATTCCAGAGTCATTCCACTCCAGGGTCATAGTTCACGACCCCATGAGGCCACACAAAAAGTTTCAGGACATTCTGATGTGTAGTTTCAGAATAAAAGCCCACTAGATATTGAAAATATGAGAGCAATTAGATATGATTTTGGATTCAATTTTTAAAAAAACACCCTGTTATTCCAGAGTCATTCCACTGCAGGGTCATAATTCACATCCCCATGAGGTCACACAAGAAGATTCAGGACATTCTGATGTGTACTTTCAGGGTGACCTCATGGGGTGACCTCATGGGGTTGTGAACTTTGACCCTGGAGTTGAATACCTACTCTGGAATAACAGGGCGTTTTTTTAATTGAATCCAAAATCATATCTAACTCTCTCATATTTTCAATATAAAGAGCCTTTCATTCCTACACTCCAGGGTAATAGTTCACAAGCCCCATGAGGTCCCCCAAGAAGTTTCAGGACATTCTGATGTGTAGTTTTAAGAATAAAAGCCCATCTAGATATTTAAAATATTTTCAAAATTAGATATGATTTTGGATTCAATATAAAAAAAAACTCCCTGTTATTCCAGGGTCATTCCACTCCAGGGTAATAGTTCACAACCCCATGAGGTCCCCACAAACAGTTTCAGGACATTCTGATGTGCAGTTTCAAAATAAAAGCCCACTAGATATTGAAAATATGAGAGAAATTAGATATGATTTTGGATTCAATTTAAAAAAAAACGCCCTGTTATTCCAGAGTCATTCCACACCAGGGTCATAGTTCACAACCCCATGAGGTCACCCAAGAAGTTTCAGGACATTCTGATGTGTACTTTCAAAATAAAAGCCCACTTGATATTGAAAATATCAGAGAAATTAGATATGATTTTGGATTCAATTTTTAAAAAAACGCCCTGTTATTCCAGAGTCATTCCACTCCAGGGTCATAGTTCACGACCCCATGAGGCCACACAAACAGTTTCAGGACATTCTGATGTGTAGTTTCAGAATAAAAGCCCACTAGATATTGAAAATATGAGAGAAATTAGATATGATTTTGGATTCAATTTAAAAAAAAACACCCTGTTATTCCAGAGTCATTCCACTCCAGGGTCATTGTTCACAACCCCATGAGGTCACCCAAGAAGTTTCAGGACATTCTGATGTGTAGTTTAAAAATAAAAGCCCACTAGATATTGAAAATATGAGAGAAATTAGATATGATTTTGGATTCAATTTTTAAAAAAACGCCCTGTTATTCCAGAGTCATTCCACTCCAGGGTCATAGTTCACGACCCCATGAGGCCAGACAAGAAGATTCAGGACATTCTGATGTGTACTTTCAGGGTGACCTCATGGGGTGACCTCATGGGGTTGTGAACTTTGACCCTGGAGTTGAATGACTCTGGAATATCAGGGCGTTTTTTTTAAATTGAATCCAAAATCATATCTAATTTCTCTCATATTTTCAATATCAAGTGGGCTTTTATTCTGAAACTACACATCAGAATGTCCTGAAACTTTGTGTGTGGCCTCATGGGGTCGTGAACTATGACCCTGGAGTGGAATTTTTCTGGAATAACATGGCATTTTTTTTTAATTGAATCCGAAATCATATCTAATTTGTCTCATATTTTCAAAATTAGATATGATTTTGGATTCAATATAAAAAAAAAACGCCCTGTTATTCCAGAGTCATTCCACTCCAGGGTAATAGTTCACAACCCCATGAGGTCCCCCAAGAAGTTTCAGGACATTCTGATGTGTAGTTTCAAAATAAAAGCCCACTAGATATTGAAAATATGAGAGAAATTAGATATGATTTTGGATTCAATTTTTAAAAAAAACTCCCTGTTATTCCCGAGTCATTCCACTCCAGGGTCATAGTTCACGACCCCATGAGGCCACACAAACAGTTTCAGGACATTCTGATGTGTAGTTTCAGAATAAAAGCCCACTAGATATTGAAAATATGAGAGAAATTAGATATGATTTTGGATTCAATTAAAAAAAAAACGCCCTGTTATTCCAGAGTCATCCCACACCAGGGTCATAGTTAACAACCCCATGAGGTCACCCAAGAAGTTTCAGGACATTCTGATGTGTACTTTCAAAATAAAAGCCCACTTGATATTGAAAATATCAGAGAAATTAGATATGATTTTGGATTCAATTTTTAAAAAAACGCCCTGTTATTCCAGAGTCATTCCACTCCAGGGTCATAGTTCACGACCCCATGAGGCCACACAAACAGTTTCAGGACATTCTGATGTGTAGTTTCAGAATAAAAGCCCACTAGATATTGAAAATATGAGAGAAATTCAATATGATTTTGGATTCAATTAAAAAAAAACGCCCTGTTATTCCAGAGTCATTCCACTCCAGGGTCATAGTTCACGACCCCATGAGGTCCCCCAAGAAGTTTCAGGACATTCTGATGTGTAGTTTCAGAATAAAAGCCAACTAGATATTGAAAATATGAGAGAAATTAGGTATGATTTTGGATTCAATTTTTTAAAAAACGCCCTGTTATTCCAGAGTCATTCCACTCCAGGGTCATAGTTCACGACCCCATGAGGCCAGACAAGAAGATTCAGGACATTCTGATGTGTACTTTCAGCGTGACCTCATGGGGTGACCTCATGGGGTTGTGAACTTTGACCCTGGAGTTGAAGGACTCTGGAATAACAGGGCGTTTTTTTTAAATTGAATCCAAAATCATATCTAATTTCTCTCATATTTTCAATATCAAGTGGGCTTTTATTCTGAAACCACAAATCAGAATGTCCTGAAACTTTGTGTGTGGCCTCATGGGGTCGTGAACTATGACCCTGGAGTGGAATTTTTCTGGAATAACATGGCGTTTTGTTTTAATTGAATCGAAATCATATCTAATTTGTCTCATATTTTCAAAATTAAATATGATTTTGGATTCAATAAAAAAAAAAACGTCCTGTTATTCCAGAGTCATTCCACTCCAGGGTAATAGTTGACAACCCCATGAGGTCCCCCAAGAAGTTTCAGGACATTCTGATGTGTAGTTTCAAAATAAAAGCCCACTAGATATTGAAAATATGAGAGAAATTAGATATGATTTTGGATTCAATTTAAAAAAAAACGCCCTGTTATTCCAGAGTCATTCCACTCCAGGGTCATAGTTCACAACCCCATGAGATCACCCAAGAAGTTTCAGGACATTCTGATGTGTAGTTTCAAAATAAAAGCCCACTAGATATTGAAAATATGAGAGAAATTAGATAGGATTTTGGATTCGATTTAAAAAAAAAAGCCCTGTTATTCCAGAGTCATTCCACTCCAGGGTCATAGTTCACGCCCCCTTGAGGTCCCCCAAGAAGTTTCAGGACATTCTGATGTGTAGTTTCAAAATAAAAGCCCACTAGATATTGAAAATATGAGAGAAATTAGATATGATTTTGGATTCAATTTAAAAAAAAACGCCCTGTTATTCCAGAGTCATTCCACTCCAGGGTCATAGTTCACAACCCCATGAGGTCACCCAAGAAGTTTCAGGACATTCTTATGTGTAGTTTCAAAATAATAGCCCACTAGATATTGAAAATATGAGAGAAATTAGATATGATTTTGGATTCAATTTAAAAAAAAAAACCCTGTTATTCCAGAGTCATTCCACTCCAGGGTCATAGTTCACGACCCCATGAGGTCCCCCAAGAAGTTTCAGGACATTCTGATGTGTAGTTTCAGAATAAAAGCCCACTAGATATTGAAAATATGAGAGAAATTAGATATGATTTTGGATTCAATTTTTAAAAAAACGCCCTGTTATTCCAGAGTCATTCCACTCCAGGGTCTTAGTTCACAACCCCATGAGGTCCCCCAAGAACTTTCAGGACATTCTGATGTGTAGTTTAAAAATAAAAGCCCACTAGATATTGAAAATATGAAATAAATTAGATATGATTTTGGATTAAATTTTAAAAAAAAACGCCCTGTTATTCCAGAGTCATTCCAATCCAGGGTCTTAGTTCACGACCCCACGAAGCCACACAAAAAGTTTCAGGAAATTCTGATGTGTACTTTCAAAATAAAAGCCCACTTGATATTGAAAATAAGAGAGAAATTAGATATGATTTTGGATTCAATTTTTAAAAAAACTCCCTTTTATTCCAGAGTCATTCCACTCCAGCGTCATAGTCCACGACCCCTCGAGGCCACACAAAAAGTTTCAGGACATTCTGATGTGTAGTTTCAAAATTAAAGCGCACTAGATATTGAAAATAAGAGAGAAATTACATATGATTTTGGATTCAATTTTTTAAAAAACGCCCTGTTATTCCAGAGTCATTCCACTCCAGGGTCATAGTTCACGACCCCATGAGGCCACACAAAAAGTTTCAGGACATTCTGATGTGTAGTTTCAGAATAAAAGCCCACAAGATATTGAAAATATGAGAGCAATTAGATATGATTTTGGATTCAATTTTTAAAAAAACACCCTGTTATTCCAGAGTCATTCCACTCCAGGGTCATAGTTCACAACCCCATGAGATCACCCAAGAAGTTTCAGGACATTCTGATGTGTAGTTTCAAAATAAAAGCCCACTAGATATTGAAAATATGAGAGAAATTAGATAGGATTTTGGATTCGATTTAAAAAAAAAAGCCCTGTTATTCCAGAGTCATTCCACTCCAGGGTCATAGTTCACGCCCCCTTGAGGTCCCCCAAGAAGTTTCAGGACATTCTGATGTGTAGTTTCAAAATAAAAGCCCACTAGATATTGAAAATATGAGAGAAATTAGATATGATTTTGGATTCAATTTAAAAAAAAACGCCCTGTTATTCCAGAGTCATTCCACTCCAGGGTCATAGTTCACAACCCCATGAGGTCACCCAAGAAGTTTCAGGACATTCTTATGTGTAGTTTCAAAATAATAGCCCACTAGATATTGAAAATATGAGAGAAATTAGATATGATTTTGGATTCAATTTAAAAAAAAAAAACCCTGTTATTCCAGAGTCATTCCACTCCAGGGTCATAGTTCACGACCCCATGAGGTCCCCCAAGAAGTTTCAGGACATTCTGATGTGTAGTTTCAGAATAAAAGCCCACTAGATATTGAAAATATGAGAGAAATTAGATATGATTTTGGATTCAATTTTTAAAAAAACGCCCTGTTATTCCAGAGTCATTCCACTCCAGGGTCTTAGTTCACAACCCCATGAGGTCCCCCAAGAACTTTCAGGACATTCTGATGTGTAGTTTAAAAATAAAAGCCCACTAGATATTGAAAATATGAAATAAATTAGATATGATTTTGGATTAAATTTTTAAAAAAACGCCCTGTTATTCCAGAGTCATTCCAATCCAGGGTCATAGTTCACGACCCCACGAAGCCACACAAAAAGTTTCAGGATATTCTGATGTGTACTTTCAAAATAAAAGCCCACTTGATATTGAAAATAAGAGAGAAATTAGATATGATTTTGGATTCAATTTTTAAAAAAACGCCCTTTTATTCCAGAGTCATTCCACTCCAGCGTCATAGTCCACGACCCCTCGAGGCCACACAAAAAGTTTCAGGACATTCTGATGTGTAGTTTCAAAATTAAAGCGCACTAGATATTGAAAATAAGAGAGAAATTACATATGATTTTGGATTCAATTTTTTAAAAAACGCCCTGTTATTCCAGAGTCATTCCACTCCAGGGTCATAGTTCACGACCCCATGAGGCCACACAAAAAGTTTCAGGACATTCTGATGTGTAGTTTCAGAATAAAAGCCCACAAGATATTGAAAATATGAGAGCAATTAGATATGATTTTGGATTCAATTTTTAAAAAAACACCCTGTTATTCCAGAGTCATTCCACTGCAGGGTCATAATTCACAACCCCATGAGGTCACACAAGAAGATTCAGGACATTCTGATGTGTACTTTAAGGGTGACCTCATGGGGTGACCTCATGGGGTTGTGAACTTTGACCCTGGAGTTGAATGACTCTGGAATAACAGGGCGCTTTTTAAATTGAATCAAAAATCATATCTAATTTCTCTCATATTTTCAATATCAAGTTGGCTTTTATTCTGAAACTCACATCAGAATGTCCTGAAACTTTGTGGGGCCTCATGGGGTCGTGAACTATGACCCTGGAATGGAATTTTTCTGGAATAACATGGCATTTTTTTTTAATTGAATCCGAAATCATATCTAATTTGTCTCATATTTTCAAAATTAGATATGATTTTGGATTCAATAAAAAAAAAAACGCCCTGTTATTCCAGAGTCATTCCACTCCAGGGTGATAGTTCACAACCCCATGAGGTCCCCCAAGAAGTTTCAGGACATTCTGATGTGTAGTTTCAAAATAAAAGCCCACTAGATATTGAAAATATGAGAGAAATTAGATATGATTTTGGATTCAATTTTTAAAAAAGCTCCCTGTTATTCCAGAGTCATTCCACTCCAGGGTCATAGTTCACGACCCCATGAGGCCACACAAACAGTTTCAGGACATTCTGATGTGTAGTTTCAGAATAAAAGCCCACTAGATATTGAAAATATGAGAGAAATTAGATATGATTTTGGATTCAATTTAAAAAAAAACGCCCTGTTATTCCAGAGTCATTCCACACCAGGGTCATAGTTCGCAGCCCCATGAGGTCACCCAAGAAGTTTCAGGACATTCTGATGTGTAGTTTCAAAATAAAAGCCCACTAGATATTGAAAATATGAGAGAAATTAGATATGATTTTGGATTCAATTTTTAAAAAAAACTCCCTGTTATTCCAGAGTCATTCCACTCCAGGGTCATAGTTCACGACCCCATGAGGCCACACAAACAGTTTCAGGACATTCTGATGTGTAGTTTCAGAATAAAAGCCCACTAGATATTAAAAATATGAGAGAAATTAGATATGATTTTGGATTCAATTTTTAAAAAAACGCCCTGTTATTCCAGAGTCATTCCACACCAGGGTCATAGTTAACAACCCCATGAGGTCACCCAAGAAGTTTCAGGACATTCTGATGTGTACTTTCAAAATAAAAGCCCACTTGATATTGAAAATATCAGAGAAATTAGATATGATTTTGGATTCAATTTTTAAAAAAACGCCCTGTTATTCCAGAGTCATTCCACACCAGGGTCATAGTTAACAACCCCATAAGGTCACCCAAGACGTTTCAGGACATTCTGATGTGTACTTTCAAAATAAAAGCCCACTTGATATTGAAAATATGAGAGAAATTAGATATGATTTTGGATTCAATTTAAAAAAAAATGCCCTGTTATTCCAGAGTCTTTCCACTCCAGGGTCATAGTTCACAACCCCATGAGGTCACCCAAGAAGTTTCAGGACATTCTGATGTGTAGTTTCAAAATAAAAGCCCACTAGATATTGAAAATATGAGAGAAATTAGATATGATTTTGGATTCATTTTTTAAAAAAACTCCCTGTTATTCCAGAGTCATTCCACTCCAGGGTCATAGTTCACGACCCCATGAGGCCACACAAACAGTTTCAGGACATTCTGATGTGTACTTTCAGGGTGACCTCATGGGGTGACCTCATGGGGTTGTGAACTTTGACCCTGGAGTTGAATCACTCTGGAATAACAGGGCGTTTTTTTTAAATTGAATCCAAAATTATATCTAATTTCTCTCATATTTTCAATATCAAGTGGGCTTTTATTCTGAAACTACACATCAGAATGTCCTGAAACTTTGTGTGTGGCCTCATGGGGTCGTGAACTATGACCCTGGAGTGGAATTTTTCTGGAATAACATGGCTTTTTTTTTTTTAATTGAATCCGAAATCATATCTAATTTGTCTCATATTTTCAAAATTAGATATGATTTTGGATTCAATATAAAAAAAAAAAACCCTGTTATTCCAGAGTCATTCCACTCCAGGGTAATAGTTCACAACCCCATGAGGTCCCCCAAGAAGTTTCAGGACATTCTGATGTGTAGTTTCAAAATAAAAGCCCACTAGATATTGAAAATATGAGAGAAATTAGATATGATTTTGGATTCAATTTTTAAAAAAAACTCCCTGTTATTCCAGAGTCATTCCACTCCAGGGTCATAGTTCACGACCCCATGAGGCCACACAAACAGTTTCAGGACATTCTGATGTGTAGTTTCAGAATAAAAGCCCACTAGATATTGAAAATATGAGAGAAATTAGATATGATTTTGGATTCAATTTAAAAAAAAACGCCCTGTTATTCCAGAGTCATTCCACACCAGGGTCATAGTTAACAACCCCATGAGGTCACCCAAGAAGTTTCAGGACATTCTGATGTGTACTTTCAAAATAAAAGCCCACTTGATATTGAAAATATCAGAGAAATTAGATATGATTTTGGATTCAATTTTTAAAAAAACGCCCTGTTATTCCAGAGTCATTCCACTCCAGGGTCATAGTTCACGACCCCATGAGGCCACACAAACAGTTTCAGGACATTCTGATGTGTAGTTTCAGAATAAAAGCCCACTAGATATTGAAAATATGAGAGAAATTAGATATGATTTTGGATTCAATTAAAAAAAAAACGCCCTGTTATTCCAGAGTCATTCCACTCCAGGGTCATAGTTCACGACCCCATGAGGTCCCCCAAGAAGTTTCAGGACATTCTGATGTGTAGTTTAAGAATAAAAGCCCACTAGATATTGAAAATATGAGATAAATTAGATATGATTTTGGATTCAATTTTTTTAAAAAACGCCCTGTTATTCCAGAGTCATTCCACTCCAGGGTCATAGTTCACGACCCCATGAGGCCAGACAAGAAGATTCAGGACATTCTGATGTTTACTTTCAGGGTGACCTCATGGGGTGACCTCATGGGGTTGTGAACTTTGACCCTGGAGCTGAATGACTCTGGAATAACAGGGCGTTTTTTTTAAATTGAATCCAAAATCATATCTAATTTCTCTCATATTTTCAATATCAAGTGGGCTTTTATTCTGAAACCACAAATCAGAATGTCCTGAAACTTTGTGTGTGGCCTCATGGGGTCGTGAACTATGACCCTGGAGTGGAATTTTTCTGGAATAACATGGCGTTTTTGTTTTAATTGAATCCGAAATCATATCTAATTTGTCTCATATTTTCAAAATTAAATATGATTTTGGATTCAATAAAAAAAAAAACGTCCTGTTATTCCAGAGTCATTCCACTCCAGGGTAATAGTTCACAACCCCATGAGGTCCCCCAAGAAGTTTCAGGACATTCTGATGTGTAGTTTCATAATAAAAGCCCACTAGATATTGAAAATATGAGAGAAATTAGATATGATTTTGGATTCAATTTAAAAAAAAACGCCCTGTTATTCCCGAGTCATTCCACTCCAGGGTCATAGTTCAAAACCCCATGAGGTCACCCAAGAAGTTTCAGGACATTCTGATGTGTAGTTTCCAAATAAAAGCCCACTAGATATTGAAAATATGAGAAAAATTAGATATGATTTTGGATTCGATTTAAAAAAAAAAGCCCTGTTATTCCAGAGTCATTCCACTCCAGGGTCATAGTTCACGACCCCATGAGGTCCCCCAAGAAGTTTCAGGACATTCTGATGTGTAGTTTCAGAATAAAAGCCCACTAGATATTGAAAATATGAGAGAAATTAGATATGATTTTGGATTCAATTTTTAAAAAAACGCCCTGTTTTTCCAGAGTCATTCCACTCCAGGGTCTTAGTTCACAACCCCATGAGGTCCCCCAAGAACTTTCAGGACATTCTGATGTGTAGTTTCAAAATAAAAGCCCACTAGATATTGAAAATATGAAATAAATTAGATATGATTTTGGATTAAATTTTTAAAAAAACGTTCTGTTATTCCAGAGTCATTCCACTCCAGGGTCATAGTTCACGACCCCACGAAGCCACAGAAAAAGTTTCAGGATATTCTGATGTGTACTTTCAAAATAAAAGCCCACTTGATATTGAAAATAAGAGAAAAATTAGATATGATTTTGGATTCAATTTTTAAAAAAACGCCCTTTTATTCCAGAGTCATTCCACTCCAGCGTCATAGTCCACGACCCCTCGAGGCCACACAAAAAGTTTCAGGACATTCTGATGTGTAGTTTCAAAATTAAAGCGCAATAGATATTGAAAATAAGAGAGAAATTACATATGATTTTGGATTAAATTTTTTAAAAAAACGCCCTGTTATTCCAGAGTCATTCCACTCCAGGGTCATAGTTCACGACCCCATGAGGCCACACAAAAAGTTTCAGGACATTCTGATGTGTAGTTTCAGAATAAAAGCCCAATAGATATTGAAAATATGAGAGCATTTTGATATGATTTTGGATTCAATTTTTAAAAAAACACCCTGTTATTCCAGAGTCATTCCACTGCAGGGTCTTAGTTCACAACCCCATGAGGTCCCCCAAGAACTTTCAGGACATTCTGATGTGTAGTTTCAAAATAAAAGCCCACTAGATATTGAAAATATGAAATAAATTAGATATGATTTTGGATTAAATTTTTAAAAAAACGCCCTGTTATTCCAGAGTCATTCCACTCCAGGGTCATAGTTCACGACCCCACGAAGCCACACAAAAAGTTTCAGGATATTCTGATGTGTACTTTCAAAATAAAAGCCCACTTGATATTGAAAATAAGAGGGAAATTAGATATGATTTTGGATTCAATTTTTAAAAAAACGCCCTTTTATTCCAGAGTCATTCCACTCCAGCGTCATAGTCCACGACCCCTCGAGGCCACACAAACAGTTTCAGGACATTCTGATGTGTAGTTTCAAAATTAAAGCGCACTAGATATTGAAAATAAGAGAGAAATTACATATGATTTTGGATTCAATTTTTTAAAAAACGACCTGTTATTCCAGAGTCATTCCACTCCAGGGTCATAGTTCACGACCCCATGAGGCCACACAAAAAGTTTCAGGACATTCTGATGTGTAGTTTCAGAATAAAAGCCCAATAGATATTGAAAATATGAGAGCATTTTGATATGATTTTGGATTCAATTTTTAAAAAAACACCCTGTTATTCCAGAGTCATTCCACTCCAGGGTCATAGTTCACGACCCCATGAGGTCCCCCAAGAAGTTTCAGGACATTCTGATGTGTAGTTTCAGAATAAAAGCCCACTAGATATTGAAAATATGAGAGAAATTAGATATGATTTTGGATTCAATTTTTAAAAAAACGCCCTGTTATTCCAGAGTCATTCCACTCCAGGGTCTTAGTTCACAACCCCATGAGGTCCCCCAAGAACTTTCAGGACATTCTGATGTGTAGTTTCAAAATAAAAGCCCACTAGATATTGAAAATATGAAATAAATTAGACATGATTTTGTATTAAACTTTAAAAAAAACGCCCTGTTATTCCAGAGTCATTCCACTCCAGGGTCATAGTTCACGACCCCACGAAGCCACACAAAAAGTTTCAGGATATTCTGATGTGTACTTTCAAAATAAAAGCCCACTTGATATTGAAAATAAGAGAGAAATTAGATATGATTTTGGATTCAATTTTTAAAAAAACGCCCTTTTTATTCCAGAGTCATTCCACTCCAGCGTCATAGTCCACGACCCCTCGAGGCCACACAAAAAGTTTCAGGACATTCTGATGTGTAGTTTCAAAATTAAATCGCACTAGATATTGAAAATAAGAGAGAAATTACATATGATTTTGGATTCAATTTTTAAAAAAACGCCCTGTTATTCCAGAGTCATTCCACTCCAGGGTCATAGTTCACGACCCCATGAGGCCACACAAAAAGTTTCAGGACATTCTGATGTGTAGTTTCAGAATAAAAGCCCACTAGATATTGAAAATATGAGAGCAATTAGATATGATTTTGGATTCAATTTTTAAAAAAACACCCTGTTATTCCAGAGTCATTCCACTGCAGGGTCATAATTCACAACCCCATGAGGTCACACAAGAAGATTCAGGACATTCTGATGTTTAGCTTTCAGGGTGTCATGTGACCTCATGGTTTCGGATATTCTGAACTTTCAAAATAAAGCCCACTGATATTGAAATAAGTTAGATATGATTTTGATTCAATTAAACCCTTTCCAACTCCCCCCCCCCCCCCAAAATTTCCTTCTGATGTATTTCAAAATCAATCCCCTGATATTGAAAATAAATTACAAATTTTATTCAATTAAAAACCCTGCCTCACCCTCCAGGTCTCGACCCTGGGCCAAGTTTCAGGACATTCTGATGTGTAGTTTCAGAATCCCCTTATGTATTTTCAATTTTCCCCCCCCCCCCTCCCCCCTCCCGTCGACCTGTGTCTTTCCAGATGACTGGCATTTTTTTAACCTTTTTCGACCAAATCATATCTAATTTGTCTCATATTTTCAAAATTAGATATGATTTTGGATTCAATTTAAAAAAAAAACGCCCTGTTATTCCAGAGTAGTTCCACACCAGGGTCATAGTTCGCAACCCCATGAGGTCACCCAAGAAGTTTCAGGACATTCTGATGTGTAGTTTCAAAATAAAAGCCCACTAGATATTGAAAATATGAGAGAAATTAGATATGATTTTGGATTCAATTTTTAAAAAAACACCCTGTTATTCCAGAGTCATTCCACTCCAGCGTCATAGTCCACGACCCCATGAAGCCACACAAAAAGTTTCAGGACATTCTGATGTGTAGTTTCAAAATAAAAGCCCACTAGATATTGAAAATATGAAATAAATTAGATATGATTTTGGATTAAATTTTTAAAAAAACGCTCTGTTATTCCAGAGTCATTCCACTCCAGGGTCATAGTTCACGACCCCACGAAGCCACAGAAAAAGTTTCAGGATATTCTGATGTGTACTTTCAAAATAAAAGCCCACTTGATATTGAAAATAAGAGAAAAATTAGATATGATTTTGGATTCAATTTTTAAAAAAACGCCCTTTTATTCCAGAGTCATTCCACTCCAGCGTCATAGTCCACGACCCCTCGAGGCCACACAAAAGTTTCAGGACATTCTGATGTGTAGTTTCAAAATTAAAGCGCAATAGATATTGAAAATAAGAGAGAAATTACATATGATTTTGGATTAAATTTTTTAAAAAACGCCCTGTTATTCCAGAGTCATTCCACTCCAGGGTCATAGTTCACGACCCCATGAGGCCACACAAAAAGTTTCAGGACATTCTGATGTGTAGTTTCAGAATAAAAGCCCAATAGATATTGAAAATATGAGAGCATTTTGATATGATTTTGGATTCAATTTTTAAAAAAACACCCTGTTATTCCAGAGTCATTCCACTGCAGGGTCTTAGTTCACAACCCCATGAGGTCCCCCAAGAACTTTCAGGACATTCTGATGTGTAGTTTCAAAATAAAAGCCCACTAGATATTGAAAATATGAAATAAATTAGATATGATTTTGGATTAAATTTTTAAAAAAACCCCCTGTTATTCCAGAGTCATTCCACTCCAGGGTCATAGTTCACGACCCCACGAAGCCACACAAAAAGTTTCAGGATATTCTGATGTGTACTTTCAAAATAAAAGCCCACTTGATATTGAAAATAAGAGAGAAATTAGATATGATTTTGGATTCAATTTTTAAAAAAACGCCCTTTTATTCCAGAGTCATTCCACTCCAGCGTCATAGTCCACGACCCCTCGAGGCCACACAAACAGTTTCAGGACATTCTGATGTGTAGTTTCAAAATTAAAGCGCACTAGATATTGAAAATAAGAGAGAAATTACATATGATTTTGGATTCAATTTTTTAAAAAACGACCTGTTATTCCAGAGTCATTCCACTCCAGGGTCATAGTTCACGACCCCATGAGGCCACACAAAAAGTTTCAGGACATTCTGATGTGTAGTTTCAGAATAAAAGCCCAATAGATATTGAAAATATGAGAGCATTTTGATATGATTTTGGATTCAATTTTTAAAAAAACACCCTGTTATTCCAGAGTCATTCCACTCCAGGGTCATAGTTCACGACCCCATGAGGTCCCCCAAGAAGTTTCAGGACATTCTGATGTGTAGTTTCAGAATAAAAGCCCACTAGATATTGAAAATATGAGAGAAATTAGATATGATTTTGGATTCAATTTTTAAAAAAACGCCCTGTTATTCCAGAGTCATTCCACTCCAGGGTCTTAGTTCACAACCCCATGAGGTCCCCCAAGAACTTTCAGGACATTCTGATGTGTAGTTTCAAAATAAAAGCCCACTAGATATTGAAAATATGAAATAAATTAGACATGATTTTGTATTAAACTTTAAAAAAAACGCCCTGTTATTCCAGAGTCATTCCACTCCAGGGTCATAGTTCACGACCCCACGAAGCCACACAAAAAGTTTCAGGATATTCTGATGTGTACTTTCAAAATAAAAGCCCACTTGATATTGAAAATAAGAGAGAAATTAGATATGATTTTGGATTCAATTTTTAAAAAAACGCCCTTTTTATTCCAGAGTCATTCCACTCCAGCGTCATAGTCCACGACCCCTCGAGGCCACACAAAAAGTTTCAGGACATTCTGATGTGTAGTTTCAAAATTAAATCGCACTAGATATTGAAAATAAGAGAGAAATTACATATGATTTTGGATTCAATTTTTAAAAAAACGCCCTGTTATTCCAGAGTCATTCCACTCCAGGGTCATAGTTCACGACCCCATGTGGCCACACAAACAGTTTCAGGACATTCTGATGTGTAGTTTCAGAATAAAAGCCCACTAGATATTGAAAATATGAGAGAAATTAGATGTGATTTTGGATTCAATTTAAAAAAAAACGCCCTGTTATTCCAGAGTCATTCCACTGCAGGGTCATAATTCACAACCCCATGAGGTCACACAAGAAGATTCAGGACATTCTGATGTGTACTTTCAGGGTGACCTCATGGGGTGACCTCATGGGGTTGTGAACTTTGACCCTGCAGTTGAATCAATCTGCAATAACAGGGCGTTTTTTTTTAAATTGAATCCAAAATCATATCTAATTTCTCTCATATTTTCAATATCAAGTGGGCTTTTATTCTGAAACTACACATCAGAATGTCCTGAAACTTTGTGTGTGGCCTCATGGGGTCGTGAATTATGACCCTGGAGTGGAATTTTCTGGAATAACAGGGCTTTTTTTTAATTGAATCCGAAATCATATCTAATTTGTCTCATATTTTCAAAATTAGATATGATTTTGGATTCAATTAAAAAAAAAAACGCCCTGTTATTCCAGAGTCATTCCACTCCAGGGTCATAGTCCACGACCCCTCGAGGACACACAAAAAGTTTCAGGACATTCTGATGTGTAGTTTCAAAATTAAAGCGCACTAGATATTGAAAATATGAGAGAAATTACATATGATTTTGGATTAAATTTTTAAAAAAAATCCCTGTTATTCCAGAGTCATTCCACTCCAGGGTCATAGTTCACGACCCCATGTGGCCACACAAACAGTTTCAGGACATTCTGATGTGTAGTTTCAGAATAAAAGCCCACTAGATATTGAAAATATGAGAGAAATTAGATATGATTTTGGATTCAATTTTAAAAAAAAACGCCCTGTTATTCCAGAGTCATTCCACTCCAGGGTCATAGTTCACAACCCCATGAGGTCACCCAAGAAGTTTCAGGACATTCTGATGTGTAGTTTCAAAATAAAAGCCCACTAGATATTGAAAATATGAGAGAAATTAGATAAGATTTTGGATTAGATTTAAAAAAAAAACGCCCTGTTATTCCAGAGTCATTCCACTCCAGCGTCATAGTCCACGACCCCTCGAGGCCACACAAAATGTTTCAGGACATTCTGATGTGTAGTTTCAGAATAAAAGCCCACTAGATATTGAAAATATGAGAGAAATTAGATGTGATTTTGGATTCAATTTAAAAAAAAACGCCCTGTTATTCCAGAGTCATTCCACTCCAGGGTCATAGTTCACAACCCCATGAGGTCCCCCAAGAACTTTCAGGACATTCTGATGTGTAGTTTCAAAATAAAAGCCCACTAGATATTGAAAATATGAGAGAAATTAGATATGATTTTGGATTCAATTTAAAAAAAAACCGCCCTGTTATTCCAGAGTCATTCCACTCAAGGGTCATAGTTCACAACCCCATGAGGTCCCCCAAGAACTTTCAGGACATTCTGATGTTTAGTTTCAAAA
Source organism: Hyperoplus lanceolatus (assembly GCA_026929865.2). NCBI lineage: Eukaryota > Metazoa > Chordata > Actinopteri > Uranoscopiformes > Ammodytidae > Hyperoplus > Hyperoplus lanceolatus. Next base: position 53,212 of record JAMBYZ020000822.1, on the reverse strand, counting down.
TAAAAGCCCACTAGATATTGAAAATATGAGAGAAATTAGATACGATTTTGGATTCAATTTAAAAAAAAACGCCCTGTTATTCCAGAGTCATTCCACTGCAGGGTCATAATTCACAACCCCATGAGGTCACACAAGAAGATTCAGGACATTCTGATGTGTACTTTCAGGGTGACCTCATGGGGTGACCTCATGGGGTTGTGAACTTTGACCCTGGAGTTGAATGACTCTGGAATAACAGGGCGTTTTTTTAAATTGAATCCAAAATCATATCTAATTCTTCATATTTTCAATATCAAGTCGGCTTTTATTCAAAACTGAACATCAGAATGTCCTGAAGCTTTGTGTGTGGCCTCATGGGGTCGTGAACTATGACCCTGGAGTGGAATTTTCTGGAATAACGGCATTTTTTTTTATTGAATCCGAAATCATATCTAATTTGTCTCATATTTTCAAAATTAGATATGATTTTGGATTAAATTTAAAAAAAAAACGCCCTGTTATCCCAGAGTCATTCCACTCCAGGGTCATAGTTCACGACCCCACGAAGCCACACAAAAAGTTTCAGGATATTCTGATGTGTACATTCAAAATAAAAGCCCACTTGATATTGAAAATAAGAGAGAAATTAGATATGATTTTGGATTCAATTTTTAAAAAACGCCCTTTTATTCCAGAGTCATTCCACTCCAGCGTCATAGTCCACGACCCCTCGAGGCCACACAAAACGTTTCAGGACATTCTGATGTGTAGTTTCAAAATTAAAGCGCACTAGATATTGAAAATAAGAGAGAAATTACATATGATTTTGGATTCAATTTTTAAAAAAACGCCCTGTTATTCCAGAGTCATTCCACTCCAGGGTCATAGTTCACGACCCCATGAAGCCACACAAAAAGTTTCAGGATATTCTGATGTGTACATTCAAAATAAAAGCCCACTTGATATTGAAAATAAGAGAGAAATTAGATATGATTTTGGATTCAATTTTTAAAAAAACGCCCTTTTATTCCAGAGTCATTCCACTCCAGCGTCATAGTCCACGACCCCTCGAGGCCACACAAAACGTTTCAGGACATTCTGATGTGTAGTTTCAAAATTAAAGCGCACTAGATATTGAAAATAAGAGAGAAATTACATATGATTTTGGATTCAATTTTTAAAAAAACGCCCTGTTATTCCAGAGTCATTCCACTCCAGGGTCATAGTTCACGACCCCATGAGGCCACACAAAAAGTTTCAGGACATTCTGATGTGTAGTTTCAGAATAAAAGCCCACTAGATATTGAAAATATGAGAGCAATTAGATATGATTTTGGATTCAATTTTTAAAAAAACACCCTGTTATTCCAGAGTCATTCCACTGCAGGGTCATAATTCACAACCCCATGAGGTCACACAAGAAGATTCAGGACATTCTGATGTGTACTTTCAGGGTGACCTCATGGGGTGACCTCATGGGGTTGTGAACTTTGACCCTGGAGTTGAATGACTCTGGAATAACAGGGCGCTTTTTTTAAATTGAATCCAAAATCATATCTAATTTATCTCATATTTTCAAAATTAGATATCATTTTGGATTCAATAAAAAAAAAAAACGCCCTGTTATTCCAGAGTCATTCCACTCCAGGGTAATAGTTCACAACCCCATGAGGTCCCCCAAGAAGTTTCAGGACATTCTGATGTGTAGTTTCAAAATAAAAGCCCACTAGATATTGAAAATATGAGAGAAATTAGATATGATTTTGGATTCAATTTTTAAAAAAACTCCCTGTTATTCCAGAGTCATTCCACTCCAGGGTCATAGTTCACGACCCCATGAGGCCACACAAACAGTTTCAGGACATTCTGATGTGTAGTTTCAGAATAAAAGCCCACTAGATATTGTAAATATGAGTGAAGTTAGATATGATTTTGGATTCAATTTAAAAAAAAACGCACTGTTATTCCAGAGTCATTCCACACCAGGGTCATAGTTCGCAACCCCATGAGGTCACCCAAGAAGTTTCAGGACATTCTGATGTGTAGTTTCAAAATAAAAGCCCACTAGATATTGAAAATATGAGAGAAATTAGATATGATTTTGGATTCAATTTAAAAAAAAAACGCCCTGTTATTCCAGAGTCATTCCACTCCAGGGTCATAGTTCACAACCCCATGAGGTCACCCAAGAAGTTTCAGGACATTCTGATGTGTAGTTTCAAAATAAAAGCCCACTAGATATTGAAAATATGAGAGAAATTAGATATGATTTTGGATTCAATTTTAAAAAAAACGCCCTGTTATTCCAGAGTCATTCCACTCCAGGGTCATAGTTCACGACCCCATGAGGCCACACAAACAGTTTCAGGACATTGTGATGTGTAGTTTCAGAATAAAAGCCCACTAGATATTGAAAATATGAGAGAAATTAGATATGATTTTGGATTCAATATAAAAAAAAAAACGCCCTGTTATTCCAGAGTCATTCCACTGCAGGGTCATAATTCACAACCCCATGAGGTCACACAAGAAGATTCAGGACATTCTGATGTGTACTTTCAGGGTGACCTCATGGGGTGACCTCATGGGGTTGTGAACTTTGACCCTGGAGTTGAATGACTCTGGAATAACAGGGCGCTTTTTTTAAATTGAATCCAAAATCATATCTAATTTCTCTCATATTTTCAATATCAAGTTGGCTTTTATTCTGAAACTACACATCAGAATGTCCTGAAACTTTGTGTGTGGCCTCATGGGGTCATGAACTATGACCCTGGAGTGGAATTTTTCTGGAATAACATGGCATTTTTTTTTTAATTGAATCCGAAATCATATCTAATTTATCTCATATTTTCAAAATTAGATATGATTTTGGATTCAATAAAAAAAAAAAACGCCCTGTTATTCCAGAGTCATTCCACTCCAGGGTAATAGTTCACAACCCCATGAGGTCCCCCAAGAAGTTTCAGGACCTTCTGATGTGTAGTTTCAAAATAAAAGCCCACTAGATATTGAAAATATGAGAGAAATTAGATATGATTTTGGATTCAATTTTTAAAAAAACTCCCTGTTATTCCAGAGTCCTTCCACTCCAGGGTCATAGTTCACGACCCCATGAGGCCACACAAACAGTTTCAGGACATTCTGATGTGTAGTTTCAGAATAAAAGCCCACTAGATATTGAAAATATGAGAGAAATTAGATATGATTTTGGATTCAATTTAAAAAAAAACGCCCTGTTATTCCAGAGTCATTAAAAACCAGGGTCATAGTTCGCAACCCCATGAGGTCACCCAAGAAGTTTCAGGACATTCTGATGTGTAGTTTCAAAATAAAAGCCCACTAGATATTGAAAATATGAGAGAAATTAGATATGATTTTGGATTCAATTTAAAAAAAAACGCCCTGTTATTCCAGAGTCATTCCACTCCAGGGTCATAGTTCACAACCCCATGAGGTCACCCAAGAAGTTTCAGGACATTCTGATGTGTAGTTTCAAAATAAAAGCCCACTAGATATTGAAAATATGAGAGAAATTAGATATGATTTTGGATTCAATTTTAAAAAAAACGCCCTGTTATTCCAGAGTCATTCCACTCCAGGGTCATAGTTCACGACCCCATGAGGCCACACAAACAGTTTCAGGACATTCTGATGTGTAGTTTCAGAATAAAAGCCCACTAGATATTGAAAATATGAGAGAAATTAGATATGATTTTGGATTCGATATAAAAAAAAAAACGCCCTGTTATTCCAGAGTCATTCCACTCCAGGGTAATAGTTCACAACCCCATGAGGTCCCCCAAGAAGTTTCAGGACATTCTGATGTGTAGTTTCAAAATAAAAGCCCACTAGATATTGAAAATATGAGAGAAATTAGATATGATTTTGGATTCAATTTTTAAAAAAACTCCCTGTTATTCCAGAGTCATTCCACTCCAGGGTCATAGTTCACGACCCCATGAGGCCACACAAACCGTTTCAGGACATTCTGATGTGTAGTTTCAGAATAAAAGCCCACTAGATATTGAAAATATGAGAGAAATTAGATATGATTTTGGATTCAATTTAAAAAAAAACGCCCTTTTATTCCAGAGTCATTCCACACCAGGGTCATAGTTCACAACCCCATGAGGTCACCCAAGAAGTTTCAGGACATTCTGATGTGTATTTTCAAAATAAAAGCCCACTTGATATTGAAAATATTAGAGAAATTAGATATGATTTTGGATTCAATTTTTTAAAAAACGCCCTGTTATTCCAGAGTCATTCCACTCCAGGGTCATAGTTCACGACCCCATGAGGCCACAAAAACAGTTTCAGGACATTCTGATGTGTAGTTTCAGAATAAAAGCCCACTAGATATTGAAAATATGAGAGAAATTAGATATGATTTTGGATTCAATTTAAAAAAAAACGCCCTGTTATTCCAGAGTCATTCCACTCCAGGGTCATAGTTCACAACCCCATGAGGTCTCCCAAGAAGTTTCAGGACATTCTGATGTGTAGTTTCAAAATAAAAGCCCACTAGATATTGAAAATATGAGAGAAATTAGATATGATTTTGGATTCAATTTTTAAAAAAACGCCCTGTTATTCCAGAGTCATTCCACTCCAGGGTCATAGTTCACGACCACATGAGGCCAGACAAGAAGATTCAGGACATTCTAACGCCCTGTTATTCCAGAGTCATTCCACTCCAGGGTCATAGTTCACGACCACATGAGGCCACACAAAAAGTTTCAGGACATTCTGATGTGTAGTTTCAGAATAAAAGCCCACTAGATATTGAAAATATGAGAGAAATTAGATATGATTTTGGATTCAATTTTTAAAAAAAAGCCCTTTTATTCCAGAGTCATTCCACTGCAGGGTCATAATTCACAACCCCATGAGGTCACACAAGAAGATTCAGGACATTCTGATGTGTACTTTCAGGGTGACCTCATGGGTTGACCTCATGGGGTTGTGAACTTTGACCCTGGAGTTGAATCACTCTGCAATAACAGGGCGTTTTTTTTTAAATTGAATCCAAAATCATATCTAATTTCTCCCATATTTTCAATATCAAGTGGGCTTTTATTCTGAAACTACACATCAGAATGTCCTGAAACTTTGTGTGTGGCCTCATGGGGTCGTGAACTATGACCCTGGAGTGGAATTTTCTGGAATAACAGGGCGTTTTTTTAATTGAATCCGAAATCATATCTAATTTGTCTTATATTTTCAAAATTAGATATGATTTTGGATTCAATTAAAAAAAAAACGCCCTGTTATTCCAGAGTCATTCCACTCCAGGGTCATAGTTCATAACCCCATGAGGTCCCCCAAGAAGTTTCAGGACATTCTGATGTGTAGTTTCAAAATAAAAGCCCACTAGATATTGAAAATATGAGAGAAATTAGATATGATTTTGGATTAAATTTTTTAAAAAACGCCCTGTTATTCCAGAGTCATTCCACTCCAGCGTCATAGTCCACGACCCCTCGAGGACACACAAAAAGTTTCAGGACATTCTGATGTGTAGTTTCAAAATTAAAGCGCACTAGATATTGAAAATATGAGAGAAATTACATATGATTTTGGATTAAATTTTTTTAAAAAATCCCTGTTATTCCAGAGTCATTCCACTCCATTGTCATAGTTCACGACCCCATGAGGCCACACAAACAGTTTCAGGACATTCTGATGTGTAGTTTCAGAATAAAAGCCCACTAGATATTGAAAATATGAGAGAAATTAGATATGATTTTGGATTCAATTAAAAAAAAAACGCCCTGTTATTCCAGAGTCATTCCACTCCAGGGTCATAGTTCACAACCCCATGAGGTCACCCAAGAAGTTTCAGGACATTCTGATGTGTAGTTTCAAAATAAAAGCCCACTAGATATTGAAAATATGAGAGAAATTAGATAAGATTTTGGATTAGATTTAAAAAAAAACGCCCTGTTATTCCAGAGTCATTCCACTCCAGCGTCATAGTCCACGACCCCTCGAGGCCACACAAAAGTTTCAGGACATTCTGATGTGTAGTTTCAGAATAAAAGCCCACTAGATATTGAAAATATGAGAGAAATTAGATATGATTTTGGATTCAATTTAAAAAAAAAACGCCCTGTTATTCCAGAGTCATTCCACTCAAGGGTCATAGTTCACAACCCCATGAGGTCCCCCAAGAACTTTCAGGACATTCTGATGTGTAGTTTCAAAATAAAAGCCCACTAGATATTGAAAATATGAGAGAAATTAGATACGATTTTGGATTCAATTTAAAAAAAAACGCCCTGATATTCCAGAGTCATTCCACTGCAGGGTCATAATTCACAACCCCATGAGGTCACACAAGAAGATTCAGGACATTCTGATGTGTACTTTCAGGGTGACCTCATGGGGTGACCTCATGGGGTTGTGAACTTTGACCCTGGAGTTGAATGACTCTGGAATAACAGGGCGTTTTTTTAAATTGAATCCAAAATCATATCTATTTCTCTCATATTTTCAATATCAAGTGGGCTTTTATTCTGAAACTGAACATCAGAATGTCCTGAAGCTTTGTGTGTGGCCTCATGGGATCGTGAACTATGACCCTGGAGTGGAATTTTTCTGGAATAACGGCATTTTTTTTTTTTATTGAATCCGAAATCATATCTAATTTGTCTCATATTTTCAAAATTAGATATGATTTTGGATTAAATTTAAAAAAAAAAACGCCCTGTTATTCCAGAGTCATTCCACTCCAGGGTCATAGTTCACAACCCCATGAGGTCCCCCAAGAAGTTTCAGGACATTCTGATGTGTAGTTTCAAAATAAAAGCCCACTAGATATTGAAAATATGAGAGAAATTAGATATGATTTTGGATTCAATTTTTAAAAAAACGCCCTGTTATTCCAGAATCATTCCACTCCAGGGTCATAGTTCACGACCCCATGAGGTCCCCCAAGAAGTTTCAGGACATTCTGATGTGTAGTTTCAGAATAAAAGCCCACTAGATATTGAAAATATGAGAGAAATTAGATATGATTTTGGATTCAATTTAAAAAAAAACGCCCTGTTATTCCAGAGTCATTCCACTCCAGCGTCATAGTCCACGACCCATCGAGGCCACACAAAAAGTTTCAGGACATTCTGATTTGTAGTTTCAAAATAAAAGCCCACTAGATATTGAAAATATGAGAGAAATTAGATATGATTTTGGATTCAATTTTTAAAAAAAAACGCCCTGTTATTCCAGAGTCATTCCACTCCAGGGTCATAGTTCACAACCCCATGAGGTCACCCAAGAAGTTTCAGGACATTCTGATGTGTAGTTTCAAAATAAAAGCCCACTAGATATTGAAAATATGAGAGAAATTAGATATGATTTTGGATTAGATTTAAAAAAAAACGCCCTGTTATTCTAGAGTCATTCCACTCCAGCGTCATAGTCCACAACCCCTCGAGGCCACACAAAAAGTTTCAGGACATTCTGATGTGTAGTTTCAGAATAAAAGCCCACTAGATATTTAAAATATGAGAGAAATTAGATATGATTTTGGATTCAATTTAAAAAAAAACGCCCTGTTATTCCAGAGTCATTCCACTCCAGGGTCATAATTCACAACCCCATGAGGTCACACAAGAAGATTCAGGACATTCTGATGTGTACTTTCAGGGTGACCTCATGGGGTGACCTCATGGGGTTGTGAACTTTGACCCTGGAATTGAATCACTCTGCAATAACAGGGCGTTTTTTTTTAAATTGAATCCAAAATCATATCTAATTTCTCCCATATTTTCAATATCAAGTGGGCTTTTAATCAAACACTAGATATCCTGAAACTTGGAATTAGTGTTTTGGTCTCCCTGGGTCATCCACTCCAGGGTCGTGAAGTATGACCCTGGAGTGGTCTAATTTTCAGGGCGTTTTGATTGTATTCCAAAATCATATCTAATTTGTCTTATATTTTCAAAATTAGATATGATTTTGGATTCAATTAAAAAAAAACGCCCTGTTATTCCAGAGTCATTCCACTCCAGGGTCATAGTTCATAACCCCATGAGGTCCCCCAAGAAGTTTCAGGACATTCTGATGTGTAGTTTCAAAATAAAAGCCCACTAGATATTGAAAATATGAGAGAAATTAGATATGATTTTGGATTAAATTTTTTAAAAAACGCCCTGTTATTCCAGAGTCATTCCACTCCAGCGTCATAGTCCACGACCCCTCGAGGACACACAAAAAGTTTCAGGACATTCTGATGTGTAGTTTCAAAATTAAAGCGCACTAGATATTGAAAATATGAGAGAAATTACATATGATTTTGGATTAAATTTTTTTTAAAAATCCCTGTTATTCCAGAGTCATTCCACTCCAGGGTCATAGTTCACGACCCCATGAGGCCACACAAACAGTTTCAGGACATTCTGATGTGTAGTTTCAGAATAAAAGCCCACTAGATATTGAAAATATGAGAGAAATTAGATATGATTTTGGATTCAATTAAAAAAAAAACGCCCTGTTATTCCACAGTCATTCCACTCCAGGGTCATAGTTCACAACCCCATGAGGTCACCCAAGAAGTTTCAGGACATTCTGATGTGTAGTTTCAAAATAAAAGCCCACTAGATATTGAAAATATGAGAGAAATTAGATATGATTTTGGATTCAATTTTTAAAAAAACTCCCTGTTATTCCAGAGTCATTCCACTCCAGGGTCATAGTTCACGACCCCATGAGGCCACACAAACAGTTTCAGGACATTCTGATGTGTAGTTTCAGAATAAAAGCCCACTAGATATTGAAAATATGAGAGAAATTAGATATGATTTTGGATTCAATTAAAAAAAAAACGCCCTGTTATTCCAGAGTCATTCCACTCCAGGGTCATAGTTCAAAACCCCATGAGGTCACCCAAGAAGTTTCAGGACATTCTGATGTGTAGTTTCAAAATAAAAGCCCACTAGATATTGAAAATATGAGAGAAATTAGACATGATTTTGGATTCAATTTAAAAAAAAACGCCCTGTTATTCCAGAGTCATTCCACTCCAGGGTCATAGTTCACGACCCCATGAGGTCCCCCAAGAAGTTTCAGGACATTCTGATGTGTAGTTTCAGAATAAAAGCCCACTAGATATTGAAAATATGAGAGAAATTAGATATGATTTTGGATTCAATTTAAAAAAAAACGCCCTGTTATTCCAGAGTCATTCCACTCCAGGGTCATAGTTCACAACCCCATGAGGTCTCCCAAGAAGTTTCAGGACATTCTGATGTGTAGTTTCAAAATAAAAGCCCACTAGATATTGAAAATATGAGAGAAATTAGATATGATTTTGGATTCAATTTTTAAAAAAACGCCCTGTTATTCCAGAGTCATTCCACTCCAGGGTCATAGTTCACGACCACATGAGGCCAGACAAGAAGATTCAGGACATTCTAACGCCCTGTTATTCCAGAGTCATTCCACTCCAGGGTCATAGTTCACGACCACATGAGGCCACACAAAAAGTTTCAGGACATTCTGATGTGTAGTTTCAGAATAAAAGCCCACTAGATATTGAAAATATGAGAGAAATTAGATATGATTTTGGATTCAATTTTTAAAAAAACGCCCTTTTATTCCAGAGTCATTCCACTGCAGGGTCATAATTCACAACCCCATGAGGTCACACAAGAAGATTCAGGACATTCTGATGTGTACTTTCAGGGTGACCTCACTGGGTTGACCTCATGGGGTTGATATGACTTTGGATTACATTCGGTTTTCCAGAATCACTCCACTCCAGGGTCGTAGTTTTAACCCCTCGAGGCCACACAAAAAGTTTCAGGGCATTCTGTGTGTAGTTTCTGAATCCAAAAGCCCATCTAGATATTTACAATATGAGAGAAATTAGATATGATTTTGGATTCAATTTAAACAAAACGCCCTGTTATTCCAGAGTCATTCCACTCCAGGGTCATAGTTCACAACCCCATGAGGTCACCCAAGAAGTTTCAGGACATTCTGATGTGTAGTTTCAAAATCAAATCCCACTAGATATTGTTATATTTTCAGAGAAATTAGATATGATTTTGGATTCAATTTAAAAAAAAACGCCCTGTTATTCCAGAGTCATTCCACTCCAGGGTCATAGTTCACAACCCCATGAGGTCCCCCAAGAAGTTTCAGGACATTCTGATGTGTAGTTTCAAAATAAAAGCCCACTAGATATTGAAAATATGAGAGAAATTAGATATGATTTTGGATTAAATTTTAAAAAAAACGCCCTGTTATTCCAGAGTCATTCCACTCCAGCGTCATAGTACACGACCCCATGAGGACACACAAAAAGTTTCAGGACATTCTGATGTGTAGTTTCAAAATAAAAGCGCACTAGATATTGAAAATATGAGAGAAATTACATATGATTTTGGATTAAATTTTTTTAAAAACTCCCTGTTATTCCAGAGTCATTCCACTCCAGTGTCATAGTTCACGACCCCATGAGGCCACACAAGCAGTTTCAGGACATTCTGATGTGTAGTTTCAGAATAAAAGCCCACTAGATATTGAAAATATGAGAGAAATTAGATATGATTTTGGATTCAATTAAAAAAAAAAACGCCCTGTTATTCCAGAGTCATTCCACTCCAGGGTCATAGTTCACAACCCCATGAGGTCACCCAAGAAGTTTCAGGACATTCTGATGTGTAGTTTCAAAATAAAAGCCCACTAGATATTGAAAATATGAGAGAAATTAGATATGATTTTGGATTCAATTTTTAAAAAAACTCCCTGTTATTCCAGAGTCATTCCACTCCAGGGTCATAGTTCACACCCCCATGAGGCCACCCAAAAAGTTTCAGGACATTCTGATGTGTAGTTTCAGAATAAAAGCCCACTAGATATTGAAAATATGAGCAAAATTAGATATGATTTTGGATTCAATTAAAAAAAAAACGCCCTGTTATTCCAGAGTCATTCCACTCCAGGGTCATAGTTCACGACCCCATGAGGTCCCCCAAGAAGTTTCAGGACATTCTGATGTGTAGTTTCAAAATAAAAGCCCACTAGATATTGAAAATATGAGAGAAATTAGATATGATTTTGGATTCAATTTAAAAAAAAAACGCCCTGTTATTCCAGAGTCATTCCACTCCAGGGTCATAGTCCACGACCCCATGAGGTCCCCCAAGAAGTTTCAGGACATTCTGATGTGTAGTTTCAAAATAAAAGCCCACTAAATATTGAAAATATGAGAGAAATTAGATATGATTTTGGATTCAATTTTTAAAAAAAACGCCCTGTTATTCCAGAGTCATTCCACTCCAGGGTCATAGTTCACAACCCCATGAGGTCACCCAAGAAGTTTCAGGACATTCTTATGTGTAGTTTCAAAATAAAAGCCCACTAGATATTGAAAATATGAGAGAAATTAGATATGATTTTGGATTAGATTTAAAAAAAAAACGCCCTGTTATTCCAGAGTCATTCCACTCCAGCGTCATAGTCCACAACCCCTCGAGGCCACACAAAAAGTTTCAGGACATTTTGATGTGTAGTTTCAGAATAAAAGCCCACTAAATATTTAAAATATGAGAGAAATTAGTTATGATTTTGGATTCAATTTAAAAAAAACGCCCTGTTATTCCAGAGTCATTCCACTCCAGGGTCATAGTTCACAACCCCATGAGGTCCCCCAAGAAGTTTCAGGACATTCTGATGTGTAGTTTCAAAATAAAAGCCCACTAGATATTGAAAATATGAGAGAAATTAGATATGATTTTGGATTCAATTTAAAAAAAAAACGCCCTGTTATTCCAGTGTCATTCCACTCCAGGGTCATAGTTCACAACCCCATGAGGTCCCCCAAGAACTTTCAGGACATTCTGATGTGTAGTTTCAAAATAAAAGCCCACTAGATATTGAAAATATGAGAGAAATTAGATAATATTTTGGATTCAATTTAAAAAAAAACGCCCTGTTATTCCAGAGTCATTCCACTGCAGGGTCATAATTCACAACCCCATGAGGTCACACAAGAAGATTCAGGACATTCTGATGTGTACCTTCAGGGTGACCTCATGGGGTTGTGAACTTTGACCCTGGAGTTGAATGACTCTGGAATAACAGGGCGTTTTTTTAATTGAATCCAAAATCATATCTAATTTCTCTCATATTTTCAATATCAAGTGGGCTTTTATTCTGAAACTACACATCAGAATGTCCTGAAACTTGTGTGGCCTCATGGGGTCGTGAACTATGACCCTGGAGTGGACTTTTTGGAATAACAGGGCGTTTTTTTAATTGAATCCGAAATCATATCTAATTTGTCTCATATTTTCAAAATTAGATATGATTTTGGATTCAATTTTAAAAAAAAACGCCCTGTTATTCCAGAGTCATTCCACTCCAGGGTCATAGTTCACAACCCCATGAGGTCCCCCAAGAAGTTTCAGGACATTCTGATGTGTAGTTTCAAAATAAAAGCCCACTAGATATTGAAAATATGAGAGAAATTAGATATGATTTTGGATTCAATTTTTAAAAAAACTCCCTGTTATTCCAGAGTCATTCCACTCCAGGGTCATAGTTCGCGACCCCATGAGGCCACACAAAAAGTTTCAGGACATTCTGATGTGTAGTTTCAGAATAAAAGCCCACTAGATATTGAAAATATGAGAAAAATTAGATATGATTTTCGATTCAATTTAAAAAAAAACGCCCTGTTATTCCAGAGTCATTCCACTCCAGTGTCATAGTTCACGACCCCATGAGGTCCCCCAAGAAGTTTCAGGACATTCTGATGTGTAGTTTCAAAATAAAAGCCCACTAGATATTGAAAATATGAGAGAAATTAGATATGTTTTTGGATTAAATTTTTAAAAAAACGCCCTGTTATTCCAGAGTCATTCCACTCCAGGGTCATAGTTCACGACCCCATGAGGCCACACAAACAGTTTCAGGACATTCTGATGTGTAGTTTCAGAATAAAAGCCCACTAGATATTGAAAATATGAGAGAAATTAGATATGATTTTGGATTACATTTAAAAAAAAACGCCCTGTTATTCCAGAGTCATTCCACTCCAGCGTCATAGTCCACAACCCCTCGAGGCTACACAAAAAGTTTCAGGACATTTTGATGTGTAGTTTCAGAATAAAAGCCCACTAGATATTTAAAATATGAGAGAAATTAGATATGATTTTGGATTCAATTTAAAAAAAAACGCCCTGTTATTCCAGAGTCATTCCACTCCAGGGTCATAGTTCACAACCCCATGAGGTCACCCAAGAAGTTTCAGGACATTCTGATGTGTAGTTTCAAAATAAAAGCCCACTAGATATTGAAAATATGAGAGAAATTAGATATGATTTTGGATTCAATTTAAAAAAAAACGCCCTGTTATTCCAGAGTCATTCCACTCCAGGGTCATAGTTCACAACCCCAAGAGGTCCCCCAAGAACTTCCAGGACATTCTGATGTGTAGTTTCAAAATAAAAGCCCACTAGATATTGAAAATATGAGAGAAATTAGATATGATTTTGGATTCAATTTAAAAAAAAACGCCCTGTTATTCCAGTGTCATTCCACTCCAGGGTCATAGTTCACAACCCCATGAGGTCACCCAAGAAGCTTCAGGACATTCTGATGTGTAGTTTCAAAATAAAAGCCCACTAGATATTGAAAATATGAGAGAAATTAGATATGATTTTTGATTCAATTTAAAAAAAAACGCCCTGTTATTCCAGAGTCATTCCACTCCAGGGTCATAGTTCACAACCCCATGAGGTCCCCCAAGAACTTTCAGGACATTCTGATGTGTAGTTTCAAAATAAAAGCCCACTAGATATTGAAAATATGAGAGAAATTAGATATGATTTTGGATTCAATTAAAAAAAAAACGCCCTGTTATTCCAGTGTCATTCCACTGCAGGGTCATAATTCACAACCCCATGAGGTCACACAAGAAGATTCAGGACATTCTGATGTGTACCTTCAGGGTGACCTCATGGGGTTGTGAACTTTGACCCTGGAGTTGGTCCTAAATTCAGGACATTCTGATGTATTTCAAAAAAGCCCCTGATATTGAAAATATGAGAAAATCAGATATGATTTTATTCAATTTTAAAAAAGCCCTGTTATTCCAGAGTCATTCCACTACAGGCATAGTTCACAACCCCATGAGGTCCTGAAACAGATTCTGATGTGTAGTTTCAAAATAAAGCCCACTGGGTATTGAAATATGACCCTGGATTGATTGATTTTGGATTCATAAAAAACGCCCGTTCCGCCCCCAGGCACGACCCCTTTTTTTTCTGATGTGTATTTCAGAAATCATATCCTAAATTTGTCTCATATTTTCAAAATTAGATATGATTTTGGATTCAATTAAAAAAAAAACGCCCTGTTATTCCAGAGTCATTCCACTCCAGGGTCATAGTTCACAACCCCATGAGGTCCCCCAAGAAGTTTCAGGACATTCTGATGTGTAGTTTCAGAATAAAAGCCCACTAGATATTGAAAATATGAGAAAAATTAGATATGATTTTGGATTCAATTTTAAAAAAAACGCCCTGTTATTCCAGAGTCATTCCACTCCAGGGTCATAGTTCACAACCCCATGAGGTCCCCCAAGAAGTTTCAGGACATTCTGATCTGTAGTTTCAAAATAAAAGCCCACTAGATATTGAAAATATGAGAGAAATTAGATATGATTTTGGATTCAATTTTTTAAAAAACGCCCTGTCATTCCAGAGTCATTCCACTCCAGGGTCATAGTTCACGACCCCAGGAGGTCCCCCAAGATGTTTCAGGACATTCTGATGTGTAGTTTCAGATTAAAAGCCCACTAGATATTGAAAATATGAGAGAAATTAGATATGATTTTGGATTCAATTTTTAAAAAAACGCCCTGTTATTCCAGAGTCATTCCACTCCAGGGTCATAGTTCACGACCCCATGAGGCCACACAAAAAGTTTCAGGACATTCTGATGTGTAGTTTCAGAATAAAAGCCCACTAGATATTTAAAATATGAAAGACATTAGATATGATTTTGGATTCAATTTAAAAAAAAACGCCCTGTTATTCCAGAGTCATTCCACTCCAGGGTCATAGTTCACAACCCCATGAGGTCACCCAAGAAGTTTCAGGACATTCTGATGTGTAGTTTCAAAATAAAAGCCCACTAGATATTGAAAATATGAGAGAAATTAGATATGATTTTGGATTCAATTTAAAAAAAAAACGCCCTGTTATTCCAGAGTCATTCCACTCCAGGGTCATAGTTCACAACCCCATGAGGTCCCCCAAGAAGTTTCAGGACATTCTGATGTGTAGTTTCAAAATAAAAGCCCACTAGATATTGAAAATATGAGAGAAATTAGATACGATTTTGGATTCAATTTAAAAAAAAACGCCCTGTTATTCCAGAGTCATTCCACTCCAGGGTCATAGTTCACAACCCCATGAGGTCCCCCAAGAAGTTTCAGGACATTCTGATGTGTAGTTTCAGAATAAAAGCCCACTAGATATTGAAAATATGAGAAAAATTAGATATGATTTTGGATTCAATTTAAAAAAAAACGCCCTGTTATTCCAGAGTCATTCCACTCCAGGGTCATAGTTCACAACCCCATGAGGTCCCCCAAGAAGTTTCAGGACATTCTGATGTGTAGTTTCAAAATAAAAGCCCACTAGATATTGAAAATATGAGAGAAATTAGATATGATTTTGGATTCAATTTTTAAAAAAACGCCCTGTTATTCCAGAGTCATTCCACTCCAGGGTCATAGTTCACGACCCCATGAGGCCACACAAAAAGTTTCAGGACATTCTGATGTGTAGTTTCAGAATAAAAGCCCACTAGATATTGAAAATATGAGAGAAATTAGATATGATTTTGGATTCAATTTTTAAAAAACGCCCTGTTATTCCAGAGTCATTCCACTGCAGGGTCGTAATTCACAACCCCATGAGGTCACACAAGAAGATTCAGGACATTCTGATGTGTACTTTCAGGGTGACCTCATGGGGTGACCTCATGGGGTTGTGAACTTTGACCCTGGAGTTGAATCACTCTGGAATAACAGGGCGTTTTTTTTAAATTGAATCCAAAATCATATCTAATTCCCCCATATTATCAATATCAAGTGGGCTTTATTCTGAAACTACACATCAGAATGTCCTGAAACTTTGTGTGTGGCCTCATGGGGTCGTGAACTATGACCCTGGAGGGGTCTGGAATAACAGGGCGTTTTTTTTAATTGAATCCGAAATCATATCTAATTTGTCTCATATTTTCAAAATTAGATATGATTTTGGATTCAATTAAAAAAAAAACGCCCTGTTATTCCAGAGTCATTCCACTCCAGGGTCATAGTTCACAACCCCATGAGGTCCCCCAAGAAGTTTCAGGACATTCTGATTTGTAGTTTCAAAATAAAAGCCCACTAGATATTGAAAATATGAGAGAAATTAGATATGATTTTGGATTCAATTTTTAAAAAAACGCCCTGTTATTCCAGAGTCATTCCACTCCAGGGTCATAGTTCACAACCCCATGAGGCCACACAAACAGTTTCAGGACATTCTGATGTGTAGTTTCAGAATAAAAGCCCACTAGATATTGAAAATATGAGAGAAATTAGATATGATTTTGGATTCAATTTAAAAAAAAACGCCCTGTTATTCCAGAGTCATTCCACTCCAGGGTCATAGTTCACAACCCCATGAGGTCACCCAAGAAGTTTCAGGACATTCTGATGTGTAGTTTCAAAATAAAAGCCCACTAGATATTGAAAATATGAGAGAAATTAGATATGATTTTGGATTAAATTTAAAAAAAACGCCCTGTTATTCCAGAGTCATTCCACTCCAGGGTCATAGTCCACAACCCCATGAGGTCCCCACAAAAGTTTCAGGACATTCTGATGTGTAGTTTCAAAATAAAAGCCCACTAGATATTGAAAATATGAGAGAAATTAGATATGATTTTGGATTCAATTTTAAAAAAACACCCTGTTATTCCAGAGTCATTCCACTCCAGGGTCATAGTTCACAACCCCATGAGGCCACCCAAGAAGTTTCAGGACATTCTGATGTGTAGTTTCAAAATAAAAGCCCACTAGATATTGAAAATATGAGAGAAATTAGATATGATTTTGGATTCAATTTATAAAAAAACGCCCTGTTATTCCAGAGTCATTCCACTCCAGGGTCATAGTTCACAACCCCATGAGGTCCCCCAAGAAGTTTCAGGACATTCTGATGTGTAGTTTCAGAATAAAAGCCCACTAGATATTGAAAATATGAGAGAAATTAGATATGATTTTGGATTCAATTTTTAAAAAAACGCCCTGTTATTCCAGAGTCATTCCACTGCAGGGTCGTAATTCACAACCCCATGAGGTCACACAAGAATATTCAGGACATTCTGATGTGTACTTTCAGGGTGACCTCATGGGGTGACCTCATGGGGTTGTGAACTTTGACCCTGGAGTTGAATCACTCTGGAATAACAAGGCGTTTTTTTTTAAATTGAATCATAAATCATATCTAATTTCTCTCATATTTTCAATATCAAGTGGGCTTTTATTCTGAAACTACATATCAGAATGTCCTGAAACTTTATGTGTGGCCTCATGGGGTCGAGAACTATGAACCTGGAGTGGAATGACTCTGGAATAACAGGGCGTTTTTTTAATTGAATCGAAATCATATCTAATTTGTCTCATATTTTCAAAATTAGATATGATTTTGGATTCAATTAAAAAAAAAAACGCCCTGTTATTCCAGAGTCATTCCACTCCAGGGTCATAGTTCACAACCCCATGAGGTCCCCCAAGAAGTTTCAGGACATTCTGATGTGTAGTTTCAAAATAAAAGCCCACTAGATATTGAAAATATGAGAGAAATTAGATATGATTTTGGATTCAATTTAAAAAAAAACGCCCTGTTATTCCAGAGTCATTCCACTCCAGGGTCAAAGTTCACAACCCCATGAGGTCACCCAAGAAGTTTCAGGACATTCTGATGTGTAGTTTCAAAATAAAAGCCCACTAGATATTGAAAATATGAGAGAAATTAGATATGATTTTGGATTAGATTTAAAAAAAAACGCCCTGTTATTCCAGAGTCATTCCACTCCAGCGTCATAGTCCACGACCCCTCGAGGCCACACAAAAAGTTTCAGGACATTCTGATGTGTAGTTTCAGAATAAAAGCCCACTAGATATTGAAAATATGAGAGAAATTAGATATGATTTTGGATTCAATTTAAAAAAAAACGCCCTGTTATTCCAGAGTCATTCCACTCCAGGGTCATAGTTCACAACCCCATGAGGTCACCCAAGAAGTTTCAGGACATTCTGATGTGTAGTTTCAAAATAAAAGCCCACTAGATATTGAAAATATGAGAGAAATTAGATATGATTTTGGATTCAATTTAAAAAAAAACGCCCTGTTATTCCAGAGTCATTCCACTCCAGGGTCATAGTTCACAACCCCATGAGGTCACCCAAGAAGTTTCAGGACATTCTGATGTGTAGTTTCAAAATAAAAGCCCACTAGATATTGAAAATATGAGAGAAATTAGATATGATTTTGGATTCAATTTTTAAAAAAACGCCCTGTTATTCCAGAGTCATTCCACTCCAGGGTCATAGTTCACGACCCCATGAGGTCCCCCAAGAAGTTTCAGGACATTCTGACGTGTAGTTTCAAAATAAAAGCCCACTAGATATCAAAAATATGAGAGAAATTAGATATGATTTTGGATTCAATTTTTAAAAAAACGCCCTGTTATTCCAGAGTCATTCCACTCCAAGGTCATAGTTCACGACCCCATGAGGCCACACAAAAAGTTTCAGGACATTCTGATGTGTAGTTTCAAAATAAAAGCCCACTAGATATTGAAAATATGAGAGAAATTAGATATGATTTTGGATTCAATTTTTAAAAAAATGCCCTGTTATTCCAGAGTCATTCCACTCCAGGGTCATAGTTCACGACCCCATGAGGCCACACAAAAAGTTTCAGGACATTCTGATGTGTAGTTTCAGAATAAAAGCCCACTAGATATTGAAAATATGAGAGAAATTAGATATGATTTTGGATTCAATTTTTAAAAAAAACGCCCTGTTATTCCAGAGTCATTCCACTGCAGCGTCATAATCCACAACCCCATGAGGTCACACAAGAAGATTCAGGACATTCTGATGTGTACTTTCAGGGTGACCATACCCTGGTTGAACTTTGACCCTGGAGTTGAATCACTCTGGAATAAAAGGGCGCTTTTTTTAAAATTGAATCCAGAAATCAGATCTGATTCTCTCATATTTTCAATATCAAGCGCGCTTTTACTCCGAGACTCCACATCCAGAATGTCCTGAAACTTAGTGTCGCGACCCCATGAGGCCACACAAAACCTGAGTTTTTCTGGACATAACTGATGCGTAGTTTTAATAAAATCCGAAAGCCCATCTAGATATTGCTCATAATATCAGAAATTAGATATGATTTTGGATTCAATTTTAAAAAAAACGCCCTGTTATTCCAGAGTCATTCCACTCCAGGGTCATAGTTCACAACCCCATGAGGCCCCACAAGAAGTTTCAGGACATTCTGATGTGTAGTTTCAGAATAAAAGCCCACTAGATATTGAAAATATGAGAGAAATTAGATATGATTTTGGATTCAATTTTTAAAAAAACGCCCTGTTATTCCAGAGTCATTCCACTCCAGGGTCATAGTCCACGACCCCATGAGGCCAAACAAATCCCAAAGTTTCAGGACATTCTGATGTGTAGTTTCAAAATTAAAGCGCACTAGATATTGAAAATATGAGAGAAATTAGATATGATTTTGGATTCAATTTTTAAAAAAAACGCCCTGTTATTCCAGAGTCATTCCACTCCAGGGTCAAAGTTCACAACCCCATGAGGCCACCCAAGAAGTTTCAGGACATTCTGATGTTTAGTTTCAAAATAAAAGCCCACTAGATATTGAAAATATGAGAGAAATTAGATATGATTTTGGATTCGATTTAAAAAAAAAACGCCCTGTTATTCCAGAGTCATTCCACTCCAGGGTCATAGTCCACGACCCCATGAGGCCACACAAAAAGTTTCAGGACATTCTGATGTGTAGTTTCAAAATAAAAGCCCACTAGATATTGAAAATATGAGAGAAATTAGATATGATTTTGGATTCAATTTAAAAAAAAACCTCCTTATTCCACGATTTCGTCATTTCCACTCCAGGGTCATAGTTCACAACCCCATGAGGTCCCCCAAGAACTTTCAGGACATTCCGATGTGTAGTTTCAAAATAAAAGCCCACTAGATATTGAAAATATGAGAGAAATTAGATATGATTTTGGATTCAATTTAAAAAAAAACGCCCTGTTATTCCAGAGTCATTCCACTCCAGGGTCATAGTTCACGACCCCATGAGGTCCCCCAAGAAGTTTCAGGATATTCTGACGTGTAGTTTCAAAATAAAAGCCCACTAGATATCAAAAATATGAGAGAAATTAGATATGATTTTGGATTTAATTTTTGAAAAAACGCCCTGTTATTCCAGAGTCATTCCACTCCAGGGTCATAGTTCACGACCCCATGAGGCCACACAAAAAGTTTCAGGACATTCTGATGTGTAGTTTCAAAATAAAAGCCCACTAGATATTGAAAATATGAGAGAAATTAGATATGATTTTGGATTCAATTTTTAAAAATACTCCCCGTTATTCCAGAGTCATTCCACTCCAGGGTCATAGTTCACGACCCCATGAGGCCACACAAAAAGTTTCAGGACATTCTGATGTGTAGTTTCAGAATAAAAGCCCACTAGATATTGAAAATATGAGAAAAATTAGATATGATTTTGGATTCAATTTTTAAAAAAACGCCCTGTTATTCCAGAGTCATTCCACTCCAGCGTCATAGTCCACGACCCCTCGAGGCCAAACAAAAAGTTTCAGGACATTCTGACGTGTAGTTTCAAAATAAAAGCCCACTAGATATCAAAAATATGAGAGAAATTAGATATGATTTTGGATTCAATTTTTAAAAAAACGCCCTGTTACTCCAGAGTCATTCTACTCCAGGGTCATAGTTCACGACCCCATGAGGCCACACAAAAAGTTTCAGGACATTCTGATGTGTAGTTTCAAAATATAAGCCCACTAGATATTGAAAATATGAGAGAAATTAGATATGATTTTGGATTCAATTTTTAAAAAAACTCCCCGTTATTCCAGAGTCATTCCACTCCAGGGTCATAGTTCACGACCCCATGAGGCCACACAAAAAGTTTCAGGACATTCTGATGTGTAGTTTCAGAATAAAAGCCCACTAGATATTGAAAATATGAGAAAAATTAGATATGATTTTTGATTCAATTTGTAAAAAAACGCCCTGTTATTCCAGAGTCATTCCACTCCAGCGTCATAGTCCACGACCCCTCGAGGCCAAACAAAAAGTTTCAGGACATTCTGATGTGTAGTTTCAAAATTAAAGCGCACTAGATATTGAAAATATGAGAGAAATTACATATGATTTTGGATTAAATTTTTAAAAAAACGCCCTGTTATTCCAGAGTCATTCCACTCCAGGGTCATAGTTCACAACCCCATGAGGTCCCCCAAGAACTTTCAGGACATTCTGATGTGTAGTTTCAAAATAAAATCCCACTAGATATTGAAAATATGAGAGAAATTAGATATGATTTTGGATTCAATTTTTTAAAAAACGCCCAGTTATTCCAGAGTCATTCCACTCCAGGGTCATAGTTCACGACCCCATGAGGCCACACAAAAGTTTCAGGACATTCTGATGTGTAGTTTCAGAATAAAAGCCCACTAGATATTGAAAATATGAGAGAAATTAGATATGATTTTGGATTCAATTTTTTAAAAAACGCCCTGTTATTCCAGAGTCATTCCACTCCAGGGTCATAGTTCACGACCCCATGAGGCCACACAAAAAGTTTCAGGACATTCTGATGTGTAGTTTCAGAATAAAAGCCCACTAGATATTGAAAATATGAGAGAAATTAGATATGATTTTGGATTCAATTTTTTAAAAAACGCCCTGTTATTCCAGAGTCATTCCACTCCAGGGTGATAGTTCACGACCCCATGAAGCCACACAAAAAGTTTCAGGATATTCTGATGTGTAGTTTCAGAATAAAAGCCCACTAGATATTGAAAATATGAGAGAAATTAGATTTGATTTTGGATTCAATTTTTAAAAAAACGCCCTGTTATTCCAGAGTCATTCCACTGCAGGGTCGTAATTCACAACCCCATGAGGTCACACAAGAAGATTCAGGACATTCTGATGTGTACTTTCAGGGTGACCTCATGGGGTGACCTCATGGGGTTGTGAACTTTGACCCTGGAGTTGAATCACTCTGGAATAACAGGGCGTTTTTTTTAATTGAATCCAAAATCATATCTATTTCTCTCATATTTTCAATAAAGTGGGCTTTATTCTGAAACTACACATCAGAATGTCCTGAAACTTTATGTGTGGCCTCATGGGGTCGTGAACTATGACCCTGGAGTGGAATGGAATACATTCGGGCGTTTTTTTATTGAATCCGAAATCATATCTAATTTGTCTCATATTTTCAAAATTAGATATGATTTTGGATTCAATTAAAAAAAAAAAAAACCCCTGTTATTACAGAGTCATTCCACTCCAGGGTCATAGTTCACAACCCCATGAGGTCCCCCAAGAAGTTTCAGGAAATTCTGATGTGTAGTTTGAAAATAAAAGCCCACTAGATATTGAAAATATGAAAGAAATTAGATATGATTTTGGATTCAATTTTTAAAAAAACGCCCTGTTATTCCAGAGTCATTCCACTCCAGGGTCATAGTTCACAATCCCATGAGGTCCCCCAAGAAGTTTCAGGACATTCTGATGTGTAGTTTCAAAATAAAAGCCCACTAGATATTGAAAATATGAGAGAAATTAGATATGATTTTGGATTCAATTTTTTAAAAAACGCCCTGTTATTCCAGAGTCATTCCACTCCAGGGTCATAGTTCACGACCCCATGAGGCCACACAAAAAGTTTCAGGAGATTCTGATGTGTAGTTTCAGAATAAAAGCCCACTAGATATTGAAAATATGAGAGAAATTAGATATGATTTTGGATTCAATTTTTTAAAAAACGCCCTGTTATTCCAGAGTCATTCCACTCCAGGGTCATAGTTCACGACCCCATGAGGTCACACAAAAAGTTTCAGGACATTCTGATGTGTAGTTTCAGAATAAAAGCCTACTAGATATTGAAAATATGAGAGAAATTAGATATGATTTTGGATTCAATTTTTTAAAAAACGCCCTGTTATTCCAGAGTCATTCCACTCCAGGGTGATAGTTCACGACCCCATGAAGCCACACAAAAAGTTTCAGGATATTCTGATGTGTAGTTTCAGAATAAAAGCCCACTAGATATTGAAAATATGAGAGAAATTAGATTTGATTTTGGATTCAATTTTTAAAAAAACGCCCTGTTATTCCAGAGTCATTCCACTGCAGGGTCGTAATTCACAACCCCATGAGGTCACACAAGAAGATTCAGGACATTCTGATGTGTACTTTCAGGGTGACCTCATGGGGTGACCTCATGGGGTTGTGAACTTTGACCCTGGAGTTGAATCACTCTGGAATAACAGGGCGTTTTTTTTAAATTGAATCCAAAATCATATCTAATTTCTCTCATATTTTCAATATCAAGTGGGCTTTTATTCTGAAACTACACATCAGAATGTCCTGAAACTTTATGTGTGGCCTCATGGGGTCGTGAACTATGACCTTGGAGTGGAATGACTCTGGAATAACAGGGCGTTTTTTTAATTGAATCCGAAATCATATCTAATTTGTCTCATATTTTCAAAATTAGATATGATTTTGGATTCAATTAAAAAAAAAAAACGCCCTGTTATTCCAGAGTCATTCCACTCCAGGGTCATAGTTCACGACCCCATGAGGTCCCCCAAGAAGTTTCAGGATATTCTGATGTGTAGTTTCAGAATAAAAGCCCACTAGATATTGAAAATATGAGAAAAATTAGATATGATTTTGGATTCAATTTAAAAAAAAACGCCCTGTTATTCCAGAGTCATTCCACTCCAGGGTCATAGTTCACAACCCCATGAGGTCACCCAAGAAGTTTCAGGACATTCTGATGTGCAGTTTCAAAATAAAAGCCCACTAGATATTGAAAATATGAGAGAAATTAGATATGATTTTGGATTAAATTTAAAAAAAAACGCCCTGTTATTCCAGAGTCATTCCACTCCAGGGTCATAGTTCACGACCCCATGAGGTCCCCCAAGAAGTTTCAGGACATTCTGATGTGTACTTTCAAAATAAAAGCCCACTTAATATTGAAAATATCAGAGAAATTAGATAAGATTTTGGATTCAATTTTTAAAAAAACGCCCTGTTATTCCAGAGTCATTCCACTGCAGGGTCATAATTCACAACCCCATGAGGTCACACAAGAAGATTCAGGACATTCTGATATTTACTTTCAGGGTGACCTCATGGGGTGACCTCATGGGGTTGTGAACTTTGACCCTGGAGTTGAATAGCTCTGGAAAAACAGGGCGTTTTTTTTAAATTGAATCCAAAATCATATCTAATTTCTCTCATATTTTCAATATCAAGTGGGCTTTTATTCTGAAACTACACACAGAATGTCCTGAAACTTGTGCGTGCCTCATGGGGTCGTGAACTATGACCCTGAGTTTTTCTGGAATAACAGGGCGTTTTTTTAATTGAATCCAAAATCATATCTAATTTTTCTCATATTTTAAAAATTAGATATGATTTTGGATTAAATAAAAAAAAAAACGCCCTGTTATTCCAGAGTCATTACACTCCAGGGTCATAGTTCACGACCCCAGGAGGCCACACAAAAAGTTTCAGGACATTCTGATGTGTAGTTTCAGAATAAAAGCCCACTAGATATTGAAAATATGAGAGAAATTAGATATGATTTTGGATTCAATTAAAAAAAAAACGCCCTGTTATTCCAGAGTCATTCCACTCCAGGGTCATAGTTCACAACCCCATGAGGTCACCCAAGAAGTTTCAGGACATTCTGATGTGTAGTTTCAAAATAAAAGCCCACTAGATATTGAAAATATGAGAGAAATTAGATATGATTTTGGATTCAATTTTTAAAAAAACGCCCTGTTATTCCAGAGTCATTCCACTCCAGGGTGATAGTTCACGACCCCATGAGGCCACACAAAACGTTTCAGGACATTCTGATGTGTAGTTTCAGAATAAAAGCCCACTAGATATTGAAAATATGAGAGAAATTAGATATGATTTTGGATTCGATTTTTAAAAAAACGCCCTGTTATTCCAGAGTCATTCCACTGCAGGGACATAGTTCACGACCCCATGAAGCCACACAAAAAGTTTCAGGATATTCTGATGTGTACTTTCAAATTAAAAGCCCACTTAATATTGAAAATATCAGAGAAATTCGATAAGATTTTGGATTCAATTTTTAAAAAAACGCCCTGTTATTCCAGAGTCATTCCACTGCAGGGTCATAATTCACAACCCCATGAGGTCACACAAGAAGATTCAGGACATTCTGATGTGTACATTCAGGGTGACCTCATGGGGTGACCTCATGGGGTTGTGAACTTTGACCCTGGAGTTGAATAACTCTGGAATAACAGGGCGTTTTTTTATTGAATCCAAAATCATATCTAATTTCTCTCATATTTTCAATATCAAGTGGGCTTTTATTCTGAAACTACACATCAGAATGTCCTGAAACTTTGTGTGGGCCTCATGGGGTCGTGAACTATGACCCTGGAGTGGAATTTTCTGGAATAACAGGGTTTTTTTTTTTCAATTGAATCCGAAATCATATCTAATTCGTCTCATATTTTCAAAATTAGATGTGATTTTGGATTCAATTAAAAAAAAAACGCCCTTTTATTCCAGAGTCATTCTACTCCAGGGTCATAGTTCACAACCCCATGAGGTCCCCCAAGAAGTTTCAGGACATTCTGATGTGTAGTTTCAAAATAAAAGACCACTAGATATTGAAAATATGAGAGAAATTAGATATGATTTTGGATTCAATTTTTAAAAAAACGCCCTGTTATTCCAGAGTCATTCCACTCCAGCGTCTTAGTCCACGACCCCTCGAGGCCACACAAAAAGTTTCAGGACATTCTGATGTGTAGTTTCAAAATTAAAGCGCACTAGATATTGAAAATATGAGAGAAATTACATATGATTTTGGATTAAATTTTTAAAAAAACGCCCTGTTACTCCAGAGTCATTCCACTCCAGGGTCATAGTTCACGACCCCATGAGGCCACACAAACAGTTTCAGGACATTCTGATGTGTAGTTTCAGAATAAAAGCCCACTAGATATTGAAAATATGAGAGAAATTAGATATGATTTTGGTTTCAATTTAAAAAAAAACGCCCTGTTATTCCAGAGTCATTCCACTCCAGGGTCATAGTTCACAACCCCATGAGGTCACCCAAGAAGTTTCAGGACATTCTGATGTGTAGTTTAAGAATAAAAGCCCACTAGATATTGAAAATATGAGAGAAATTAGATATGATTTTGGATTCAATTTTTAAAAAAACGCCCTGTTATTCCAGAGTCATTCCACTCCAGGGTCATAGTTCACGACCCCATGAAGCCACACAAAAAGTTTCAGGATATTCTGATGTGTACTTTCAAAATAAAAGCCCACTTGATATTGAAAATATCAGAGAAATTAGATATGATTTTGGATTCAATTTTTAAAAAAACACCCTGTTATTCCGGAGTCATTCCCTTGCAGGGTCATAATTCACAACCCCATGAGGTCACACAAGAAGATTCAGGACATTCTGATGTGTACTTTAAGGTTGACCTCATGGGGTTGTGAACTTTGACCCTGGAGTTGAATGAATCTGGAATAACAGGGCGTTTTTTTTAAATTGAATCCAAAATCATATCTAATTTCTCTCATATTTTCAATATCAAGTGGGCTTTTATTCTGAAACTACACATCAGAATGTCCTGAAACTTTGTGTGTGGCCTCATGGGGTCGTGATACCCTGGAGTGGAATTTTTCTGGAATAACAGGGCGTTTTTTTAATTGAATCCGAAATCATATCTAATTTGTCTCATATTTTCAAAATTAGATATGATTTTGGATTCAATTAAAAAAAACGCCCTGTTATTCCAGAGTCATTCCACTCCAGGGTCATAGTTCACAACCCCATGAGGTCCCCCAAGAAGTTTCAGGACATTCTGATGTGTAGTTTCAAAATAAAAGCCCGCTAGATATTGAAAATATGAGAGAAATTAGATATGATTTTGGATTCAATTTTTTAAAAAACTCCCTGTTATTCCAGAGTCATTCCACTCCAGGGTCATAGTTCAGGACCCCATGAGGCCACACAAAAAGTTTCAGGACATTCTGATGTGTAGTTTCAGAATAAAAGCCCACTAGATATTGAAAATATGAGAAAAATTAGATATGATTTTGGATTCAATTTAAAAAAAAAACGCCCTGTTATTCCAGAGTCATTCCACTCCAGGGTCATAGTTCACAACCCCATGAGGTCACCCAAGAAGTTTCAGGACATTCTGATGTGTAGTTTCAAAATAAAAGCCCACTAGATATTGAAAATATGAGAGAAATTAGATATGATTTTGGATTCAATTTAAAAAAAAACGCCCTGTTATTCCAGAGTCATTCCACTCCAGGGTCATAGTTCACAACCCCATGAGGTCACCCAAGAAGTTTCAGGACATTCTGATGTGTAGTTTCAAAATAAAAGCGCACCAGATATTGAAAATATGAGAGAAATTAGATATGATTTTGGATTAAATTAAAAAAAAAACGCCCTGTTATTCCAGAGTCATTCCACTCCAGGGTCATAGTTCACGACCCCATGAGGCCACACAAAAAGTTTCAGGACATTCTGATGTGTAGTTTCAGAATAAAAGCCCACTAGATATTGAAAATATGAGAGAAATTACATATGATTTTGGATTAAATTTTTAAAAAAACGCCCTGTTATTCCAGAGTCATTCCAGTCCAGGGTCATAGTTCACGATCCCATGAGGCCACACAAACAGTTTCAGGACATTCTGATGTGTAGTTTCAGAATAAAAGCCCACTAGATATTGAAAATATGAGAGAAATTAGATATGATTTTGGATTCAATTTAAAAAGAAACGCCCTGTTATTCCAGAGTCATTCCACTCCAGGGTCAACGTTCACAACCCCATGAGGTCACCCAAGAAGTTTCAGGACATTCTGATGTGTAGTTTCAAAATAAAAGCCCACTATATATTGAAAATATGAGAGAAATTAGATATGATTTTGGATTCAATTTAAAAAAAAAACCCTGTTATTCCAGGGTCATTACACTCCAGGGTCATAGTTCACGACTCCAAGAGGTCCCCCAAGAAGTTTCAGGACATTCTGATGTGTAGTTTCAGAATAAAAGCCCATTAGATATTGAAAATATGAGAGAAATTAGATATGATTTTGGATTCAATTTTTAAAAAAACGCCCTGTTATTCCAGAGTCATTCCACTCCAGCGTCATAGTCCATGACCCCTCGAGGCCACACAAAAAGTTTCAGGACATTCTGATGTGTAGTTTCAGAATAAAAGCCCACTAGATATTGAAAATATGAGAGAAATTACATATGAAATTGGATTAAATTTTTAAAAAAACGCCCTATTATTCCAGAGTCATTCCACTCCAGGGTCATAGTTCACGACCCCATGAGGCCACACAAACAGTTTCAGGACATTCTGATGTGTAGTTTCAGAATAAAAGCCCACTAGATATTGAAAATATGAGAGAAATTAGATATGATTTTGGATTCAATTTAAAAAAAAACGCCCTGTTATTCCAGAGTCATTCCACTCCAGGGTCATAGTTCACAACCCCATGAGGTCACCCAAGAAGTTTCAGGACATTCTGATGTGTAGTTTCAAAATAAAAGCCCACTAGATATTGAAAATATGAGAGAAATTAGATATTATTTTGGATTCATTTAAAAAAAAAAACCCTGTTATTCCAGAGTCATTCCACTCCAGGGTCATAGTTCACTACCCCATGAGGTCCCCCAAGAAGTTTCAGGACATTCTGATATGTAGTTTTAGAATAAAAGCCCACTAGATATTGAAAATATGAGAGAAATTAGATATGGTTTTGGATTCAATTTTTAAAAAAATGCCCTGTTATTCCAGAGTCAATCCACTCCAGGGTCATAGTTCACAACCCCATGAGGTCCCCCAAGAACTTTCAGGACATTCTGATGTGTACTTTCAGGGTGACCTCATGGGGTGACCTCATGGGGTTGTGAACTTTGACCCTGGAGTTGAATCACTCTGGAATAACAGGGCGTTTTTTTTAAATTGAATCCAAAATCATATCTAATTTCTCTCATATTTTAAATATCAAGTGGGCTTTTATTCTGAAACTACACATCAGAATGTCCTGAAACTTTGTGTGTGGCCTCATGGGGTCGTGAACTATGACCCTGGAGTGGAATTTTTCTGGAATAACAGGGCGTTTTTTTTTTAATTGAATCCGAAATCATATCTAATTTGTCTCATATTTTCAAAATTAGATATGATTTTGGATTCAATTAAAAAAAAAACGCCCTGTTATTCCAGAGTCTTTCCACTGCAGGGTCATAATTCACAACCCCATGAGGTCACACAAGAAGATTCAGGACATTCTGATGTGTACATTCAGGGTGACCTCATGGGGTGACCTCATGGGGTTGTGAACTTTGACCCTGGAGTTGAATGACTCTGGAATAACAGGGCGTTTTTTTAATTGAATCCAAAATCATATCTAATTTCTCTCATATTTTCAATATCAAGTGGGCTTTTATTCTGAAGCTACACATCAGAATGTCCTGAAACTTTGTGTGTGGCCTCATGGGGTCGTGAACTATGACCCTGAGTGGAATTTTTCTGGAATAACAGGGTTTTTTTTTTCAATTGAATCGAAATCATATCTAATTCGTCTCATATTTTCAAAATTAGATGTGATTTTGGATTCAATTAAAAAAAACGCCCTTTTATTCCAGAGTCATTCTACTCCAGGGTCATAGTTCACAACGCCATGAGGTCCCCCAAGAAGTTTCAGGACATTCTGATGTGTAGTTTCAAAATAAAAGACCACTAGATATTGAAAATATGAGAGAAATTAGATATGATTTTGGATTCAATTTTTAAAAAAAACGCCCTGTTATTCCAGAGTCATTCCACTCCAGCGTCTTAGTCCACGACCCCTCGAGGCCACACAAAAAGTTTCAGGACATTCTGATGTGTAGTTTCAAAATTAAAGCGCACTAGATATTGAAAATATGAGAGAAATTACATATGATTTTGGATTAAATTTTTAAAAAAACGCCCTGTTACTCCAGAGTCATTCCACTCCAGGGTCATAGTTCACGACCCCATGAGGCCACACAAACAGTTTCAGGACATTCTGATGTGTAGTTTCAGAATAAAAGCCCACTAGATATTGAAAATATGAGAGAAATTAGATATGATTTTGGTTTCAATTTAAAAAAAAAACGCCCTGTTATTCCAGAGTCATTCCACTCCAGGGTCATAGTTCACAACCCCATGAGGTCACCCAAGAAGTTTCAGGACATTCTGATGTGTAGTTTAAGAATAAAAGCCCACTAGATATTGAAAATATGAGAGAAATTAGATATGATTTTGGATTCAATTTTTAAAAAAACGCCCTGTTATTCCAGAGTCATTCCACTCCAGGGTCATAGTTCACGACCCCATGAAGCCACACAAAAAGTTTCAGGATATTCTGATGTGTACTTTCAAAATAAAAGCCCACTTGATATTGAAAATATCAGAGAAATTAGATATGATTTTGGATTCAATTTTTAAAAAAACACCCTGTTATTCCGGAGTCATTCCCTTGCAGGGTCATAATTCACAACCCCATGAGGTCACACAAGAAGATTCAGGACATTCTGATGTGTACATTCAGGGTGACCTCATGGGGTTGTGAACTTTGACCCTGGAGTTGAATGAATCTGGAATAACAGGGCGTTTTTTTTAAATTGAATCCAAAATCATATCTAATTTCTCTCATATTTTCAATATCAAGTGGGCTTTTATTCTGAAACTACACATCAGAATGTCCTGAAACTTTGTGTGTGGCCTCCATGGGGTCGTGAACTATGACCTGGAGTGGAATTCTTCTGGAATAACAGGGCGTTTTTTTTAATTGAATCCGAAATCATATCTAATTTGTCTCATATTTTCAAAATTAGATATGATTTTGGATTCAATTAAAAAAAAAAACGCCCTGTTATTCCAGAGTCATTCCACTCCAGGGTCATAGTTCACAACCCCATGAGGTCCCCCAAGAAGTTTCAGGACATTCTGATGTGTAGTTTCAAAATAAAAGCCCGCTAGATATTGAAAATATGAGAGAAATTAGATATGATTTTGGATTCAATTTTTTAAAAAACTCCCTGTTATTCCAGAGTCATTCCACTCCAGGGTCATAGTTCAGGACCCCATGAGGCCACACAAAAAGTTTCAGGACATTCTGATGTGTAGTTTCAGAATAAAAGCCCACTAGATATTGAAAATATGAGAAAAATTAGATATGATTTTGGATTCAATTTTAAAAAAAACACCCTGTTATTCCAGAGTCATTCCACTCCAGGGTCATAGTTCACGACCCCATGAGGTCACCCAAGAAGTTTCAGGACATTCTGATGTGTAGTTTCAAAATAAAAGCCCACTAGATATTGAAAATATGAGAGAAATTAGATATGATTTTGGATTCAATTTAAAAAAAACGCCCTGTTATTCCAGAGTCATTCCAATCCAGGGTCATAGTTCACAACCCCATGAGGTCACCCAAGAAGTTTCAGGACATTCTGATGTGTAGTTTCAAAATAAAAGCGCACCAGATATTGAAAATATGAGAGAAATTAGATATGATTTTGGATTAAATTAAAAAAAAAACGCCCTGTTATTCCAGAGTCATTCCACTCCAGGGTCATAGTTCACGACCCCATGAGGCCACACAAAAAGTTTCAGGACATTCTGATGTGTAGTTTCAGAATAAAAGCCCACTAGATATTGAAAATATGAGAGAAATTACATATGATTTTGGATTAAATTTTTAAAAAAACGCCCTGTTATTCCAGAGTCATTCCAGTCCAGGGTCATAGTTCACGATCCCATGAGGCCACACAAACAGTTTCAGGACATTCTGATGTGTAGTTTCAGAATAAAAGCCCACTAGATATTGAAAATATGAGAGAAATTAGATATGATTTTGGATTCAATTTAAAAAGAAACGCCCTGTTATTCCAGAGTCATTCCACTCCAGGGTCAACGTTCACAACCCCATGAGGTCACCCAAGAAGTTTCAGGACATTCTGATGTGTAGTTTCAAAATAAAAGCCCACTATATATTGAAAATATGAGAGAAATTAGATATGATTTTGGATTCAATTTAAAAAAAAAACCCTGTTATTCCAGGGTCATTACACTCCAGGGTCATAGTTCACGACTCCAAGAGGTCCCCCAAGAAGTTTCAGGACATTCTGATGTGTAGTTTCAGAATAAAAGCCCATTAGATATTGAAAATATGAGAGAATTTAGATATGATTTTGGATTCAATTTTTAAAAAAACGCCCTGTTATTCCAGAGTCATTCCACTCCAGCGTCATAGTCCATGACCCCTCGAGGCCACACAAAAAGTTTCAGGACATTCTGATGTGTAGTTTCAGAATAAAAGCCCACTAGATATTGAAAATATGAGAGAAATTACATATGATTTTGGATTAAATTTTTAAAAAAACGCCCTATTATTCCAGAGTCATTCCACTCCAGGGTCATAGTTCACGACCCCATGAGGCCACACAAACAGTTTCAGGACATTCTGATGTGTAGTTTCAGAATAAAAGCCCACTAGATATTGAAAATATGAGAGAAATTAGATATGATTTTGGATTCAATTTAAAAAAAAACGCCCTGTTATTCCAGAGTCATTCCACTCCAGGGTCATAGTTCACAACCCCATGAGGTCACCCAAGAAGTTTCAGGACATTCTGATGTGTAGTTTCAAAATAAAAGCCCACTAGATATTGAAAATATGAGAGAAATTAGATATGATTTTGGATTCATTTAAAAAAAAAAACCCTGTTATTCCAGAGTCATTCCACTCC
Source organism: Hyperoplus lanceolatus (assembly GCA_026929865.2). Classification (NCBI taxonomy): domain Eukaryota; kingdom Metazoa; phylum Chordata; class Actinopteri; order Uranoscopiformes; family Ammodytidae; genus Hyperoplus; species Hyperoplus lanceolatus. The sequence goes on along the minus strand of JAMBYZ020000822.1, from coordinate 20,018 downwards.
AGGGTCATAGTTCACTACCCCATGAGGTCCCCCAAGAAGTTTCAGGACATTCTGATATGTAGTTTTAGAATAAAAGCCCACTAGATATTGAAAATATGAGAGAAATTAGATATGGTTTTGGATTCAATTTTTAAAAAAATGCCCTGTTATTCCAGAGTCAATCCACTCCAGGGTCATAGTTCACAACCCCATGAGGTCCCCCAAGAACTTTCAGGACATTCTGATGTGTACTTTCAGGGTGACCTCATGGGGTGACCTCATGGGGTTGTGAACTTTGACCCTGGAGTTGAATCACTCTGGAATAACAGGGCGTTTTTAAATTGAACAAATCATATCTAATTCTCTCATATTTTAAATATCAAGTGGGCTTTTATTCTGAAACTACACATCAGAATGTCCTGAAACTTTGTGTGTGGCCTCATAGGGTCGTGAACTATGACCCTGGAGTGGAATTTCTGGAATAACAGGGCGTTTTTTTAATTGAATCCGAAATCATATCTAATTTGTCTCATATTTTCAAAATTAGATATGATTTTGGATTCAATTAAAAAAAAAAACGCCCTGTTATTCCAGAGTCATTCCACTCCAGGGTCATAGTTGACAACCCCATGAGGTCACCCAAGAAGTTTCAGGACATTCTGATGTGTAGTTTCAAAATAAAAGCCCACTAGATATTGAAAATATGAGAGAAATTAGATATGATTTTGGATTCAATTTAAAAAAAAACGCCCTGTTATTCCAGAGTCATTCCACTCCAGCGTCATAGTCCACGACCCCTCGAGGCCACACAAAAAGTTTCAGGACATTCTGATGTGTAGTTTCAGAATAAAAGCCCACTAGATATTGAAAATGTGAGAGAAATTAGATATGATTTTGGATTCAATTTAAAAAAAAACGCCCTGTTATTCCAGAGTCATTCCAGTCCAGGGTCATAGTTCACGATCCCATGAGGCCACACAAACAGTTTCAGGACATTCTGATGTGTAGTTTCAGAATAAAAGCCCACTAGATATTGAAAATATGAGAGAAATTAGATATGATTTTGGATTCAATTTAAAAAGAAACGCCCTGTTATTCCAGAGTCATTCCACTCCAGGGTCAACGTTCACAACCCCATGAGGTCACCCAAGAAGTTTCAGGACATTCTGATGTGTAGTTTCAAAATAAAAGCCCACTATATATTGAAAATATGAGAGAAATTAGATATGATTTTGGATTCAATTTAAAAAAAAAACCCTGTTATTCCAGGGTCATTACACTCCAGGGTCATAGTTCACGACTCCAAGAGGTCCCCCAAGAAGTTTCAGGACATTCTGATGTGTAGTTTCAGAATAAAAGCCCATTAGATATTGAAAATATGAGAGAAATTAGATATGATTTTGGATTCAATTTTTAAAAAAACGCCCTGTTATTCCAGAGTCATTCCACTCCAGCGTCATAGTCCATGACCCCTCGAGGCCACACAAAAAGTTTCAGGACATTCTGATGTGTAGTTTCAGAATAAAAGCCCACTAGATATTGAAAATATGAGAGAAACTACATATGATTTTGGATTAAATTTTTAAAAAAACGCCCTATTATTCCAGAGTCATTCCACTCCAGGGTCATAGTTCACGACCCCATGAGGCCACACAAACAGTTTCAGGACATTCTGATGTGTAGTTTCAGAATAAAAGCCCACTAGATATTGAAAATATGAGAGAAATTAGATATGATTTTGGATTCAATTTTAAAAAAAACGCCCTGTTATTCCAGAGTCATTCCACTCCAGGGTCATAGTTCACAACCCCATGAGGTCACCCAAGAAGTTTCAGGACATTCTGATGTGTAGTTTCAAAATAAAAGCCCACTAGATATTGAAAATATGAGAGAAATTAGATATGATTTTGGATTCATTTAAAAAAAAAAACCCTGTTATTCCAGAGTCATTCCACTCCACGGTCATAGTTCACTACCCCATGAGGTCCCCCAAGAAGTTTCAGGACATTCTGATATGTAGTTTTAGAATAAAAGCCCACTAGATATTGAAAATATGAGAGAAATTAGATATGATTTTGGATTCAATTTTTTAAAAAATGCCCTGTTATTCCAGAGTCAATCCACTCCAGGGTCATAGTTCACAACCCCATGAGGTCCCCCAAGAACTTTCAGGACATTCTGATGTGTACTTTCAGGGTGACCTCATGGGGTGACCTCATGGGGTTGTGAACTTTGACCCTGGAGTTGAATCACTCTGGAATAACAGGGCGTTTTTTTTAAATTGAATCCAAAATCATATCTAATTTCTCTTATATTTTAAATATCAAGTGGGCTTTTATTCTGAAACTACACATCAGAATGTCCTGAAACTTGTGTGTGGCCTCATGGGGTCGTGAACTATGACCCTGGAGTGGAATTTTCTGGAATAACAGGGCGTTTTTTTTTAATTGAATCCGAAATCATATCTAATTTGTCTCATATTTTCAAAATTAGATATGATTTTGGATTCAATTAAAAAAAAAACGCCCTGTTATTCCAGAGTCATTCCACTCCAGGGTCATAGTTGACAACCCCATGAGGTCACCCAAGAAGTTTCAGGACATTCTGATGTGTAGTTTCAAAATAAAAGCCCACTAGATATTGAAAATATGAGAGAAATTAGATATGATTTTGGATTCAATTTAAAAAAAAACGCCCTGTTATTCCAGAGTCATTCCACTCCAGCGTCATAGTCCACGACCCCTCGAGGCCACACAAAAAGTTTCAGGACATTCTGATGTGTAGTTTCAGAATAAAAGCCCACTAGATATTGAAAATGTGAGAGAAATTAGATATGATTTTGGATTCAATTTAAAAAAAAAACGCCCTGTTATTCCAGAGTCATTCCACTCCAGGGTCATAGTTCACAACCCCATGAGGTCACCCAAGAAGTTTCAGGACATTCTGATGTGTAGTTTCAAAATAAAAGCCCACTAGATATTGAAAATATGAGACAAATTAGATATGATTTCGGATTCAATTAAAAAAAAAACGCCCTGTTATTCCAGAAAAATTCCACTCCAGGGTCATAGTTCACGACCCCATGAGGCCACACACAAGGTTTCAGGACATTCTGATGTGTAGTTTCAAAATAAAAGCCCACTAGATATTGAAAATATGAGAGAAATTAGATACGATTTTGGATTCAATTTAAAAAAAAACGCCCTGTTATTCCAGAGTCATTCCACTGCAGGGTCATAATTCAAAACCCCATGAGGTCAAACAAGAAGATTCAGGACATTCTGATGTGTACTTTCAGGGTGACCTCATGGGGTGACCTCATGGGGTTGTGAACTTTGACCCTGGAGTTGAATGACTCTGGAATAACAGGGCGTTTTTTTAAATTGAATCCAAAATCGTATCTAATTTCTCTCATATTTTCAATATCAAGTGGGCTTTTATTCTGAAACTACACATCAGAATGTCCTGAAACTTTGTGTGTGGCCTCAGGGGTCGTGACTATGACCCTGGAGTGGAAATTTTCTGGAATAACAGGGCGTTTTTTTAATTGAATCCAAAATCATATCTAATTTGTCTCATATTTTCAAAATTAGATATGATTTTGGATTCAATTTAAAAAAAAAACGCCCTGTTATTCCAGAGTCATTCCACTCCAGGGTCATATTTCACAACCCCATGAGGTCCCCCAAGAAGTTTCAGGACATTCTGATGTGTAGTTTCAAAATAAAAGCCCACTAGATATTGAAAATATGAGAGAAATTAGATATGATTTTGGATTCAATTTTTAAAAAAACTCCGTGTTATTCCAGAGTCATTCCACTCCAGGGTCATAGTTCACGACCCCATGAGAAGACACAAAAAGTTTCAGGACATTCTGATGTGTAGTTTCAGAATAAAAGCCCACTAGATATTGAAAATATCAGAGAAAGTAGATATGATTTTCGATTCAATTTTTAAAAAAACACCCTGTTATTCCAGAGTCATTCCACTCCAGCGTCATAGTCCACGACCCCTCGAGGCCACACAAAAAGTTTCAGGACATTCTGATGTGTAGTTTCAAAATTAAAGCGCACTAGATATTGAAAATAAGAGAGAAATTACATATGATTTTGGATTAAATTTTTAAAAAAACGCCCTGTTATTCCAGAGTCATTCCACTCCAGGGTCATAGTTCACGACCCCATGAAGCCACACAAAAAGTTTCAGGATATTCTGATGTGTACTTTCAAAATAAAAGCCCACTTGATATTGAAAATACGAGAGAAATTAGATATGATTTTGGATTCAATTTAAAAAAAAACGCCCTGTTATTCCAGAGTCATTCCACACCAGGGTCATAGTTCACAACCCCATGAGGTCACCCAAGAAGTTTCAGGACATTCTGATGTGTACTTTCAAAATAAAAGCCCACTTGATATTGAAAATATCAGAGAAATTAGATATGATTTTGGATTCAATTTTTTAAAAAACGCCCTGTTATTCCAGAGTCATTCCACTCCAGGGTCATAGTTCACAACCCCAGGAGGTCACCCAAGAAGTTTCAGGACATTCTGATGTGTAGTTTCAAAATAAAAGCCCACTAGATATTGAAAATATGAAAGAAATTAGATATGATTTTGGATTCAATTTAAAAAAAAACGCCCTGTTATTCCAGAGTCATTCCACTCCAGGGTCATAGTTCACGACCCCACGAAGCCACACAAAACGTTTCAGGATATTCTGATGTGTACTTTCAAAATAAAAGCCCACTTGATATTGAAAATATCAGAGAAATTAGATATGATTTTGGATTAAATTTTTAAAAAAACACCCTGTTATTCCAGAGTCATTCCACTCCAGCGTCATAGTCCACGACCCCTCGAGGCCACACAAAAAGTTTCAGGACATTCTGATGTGTAGTTTCAGAATAAAAGCCCACTAGATATTGAAAATATGAGAGAAATTAGATATGATTTTGGATTCAATTTAAAAAAAAACGCCCTGTTATTCCAGAGTCATTCCACTCCAGGGTCATAGTTCACAACCCCATGAGGTCACACAAACAGTTTCAGGACATTCTGATGTGTAGTTTCAGAATAAAAGCCCACTAGATATTGAAAATATGAGAGAAATTAGATATGATTTTGGATTCAATTTAAAAAAAAACGCCCTTTTATTCCAGAGTCATTCCACACCAGGGTCATAGTTCACAACCCCATGAGGTCACCCAAGAAGTTTCAGAACATTCTGATGTGTAGTTTCAAAATAAAAGCCCACTAGATATTGAAAATATGAGAGAAATTAGATATGATTTTGGATTCAATTTTCAAAAAAACACCCTGTTATTCCAGAGTCATTCCACTCCAGGGTCATAGTTCACGACCCCATGAAGCCACACAAAAAGTTTCAGGATATTCTGATGTGTACTTTCAAAATAAAAGCCCACTTGATATTGAAAATATGAGAGAAATTAGATATGATTTTGGATTCAATTTTTAAAAAAACGACATGTTATTCCAGAGTCATTCCACTCCAGGGTCATAGTTCACGACCCCTCGAGGCCACACAAACAGTTTCAGGACATTCTGATGTGTAGTTTCAGAATAAAAGCCCACTAGATATTGAAAATATGAGAGAAATTAGATATGATTTTGGATTCAATTTAAAAAAAAAACGCCCTGTTATTCCAGAGTCATTCCACTCCAGGGTCATAGTTCACAACCCCATGAGGTCACCCAAGAAGTTTCAGGATATTCTGATGTGTAGTTTCAAAATAAAAGCCCACTAGATATTGAAAATATGAGAGAAATTAGATATGATTTTGGATTCAATTTTTAAAAAAACGCCCTGTTATTCCAGAGTCATTCCACTCCAGGGTCATAGTTCACGACCCCATGAGGCCACACAAAAAGTTTCAGGACATTCTGATGTGTAGTTTCAGAATAAAAGCCCACTAGATATTGAAAATATGAGAGCAATTAGATATGATTTTGGATTCAATTTTTAAAAAAACACCCTGTTATTCCAGAGTCATTCCACTGCAGGGTCATACTTCACAACCCCATGAGGTCACACAAGAAGATTCAGGACATTCTGATGTGTACTTTCAGGGTGACCTCATGGGGTGACCTCATGGGGTTGTGAACTTTGACCCTGGAGTTGAATGACTCTGGAATAACAGGGCGTTTTTTTAAATTGAATCCAAAATCATATATAATTTCTCTCATATTTTCAATATCAAGTGGGCTTTTATTCTGAAACTACACATCAGAATGTCCTGAAACTTTGTGTGTGGCCTCATGGGGTCGTGAACTATGACCCTGGAGTGGAATTTTTCTGGAATAACATGGCATTTTTTTTTAATTGAATCCGAAATCATATCTAATTTGTCTCATATTTTCAAAATTAGATATGATTTTGGATTCAATATAAAAAAAAAAACGCCCTGTTATTCCAGAGTCATTCCACTCCAGGGTCATAGTTCACAACCCCATGAGGTCACCCAAGAAGTTTCAGGACATTCTGAAGTGTACTTTCAAAATAAAAGCCCACTTGATATTGAAAATATCAGAGAAATTAGATATGATTTTGGATTCAATTTAAAAAAAAAACGCCCTGTTATTCCAGAGTCATTCCACTCCAGGGTCATAGTTCACGACCCCATGAGGCCACACAAACAGTTTCAGGACATTCTGATGTGTAGTTTCAGAATAAAAGCCCACTAGATATTGAAAATATGAGAGAAATTAGATATGATTTTGGATTCAATTTAAAAAAAAACGCCCTGTTATTCCAGAGTCATTCCACTCCAGGGTCATAGTTCACGACCCCATGAGGCCACACAAACAGTTTCAGGACATTCTGATGTGTAGTTTCAGAATAAAAGCCCACTAGATATTGAAAATATGAGAGAAATTAGATATGATTTTGGATTCAATTTTTAAAAAAACGCCCTGTTATTCCAGAGTCATTCCACTCCAGGGTCATAGTTCACGACCCCATGAGGCCAGACAAGAAGATTCAGGACATTCTGATGTGTACTTTCAGGGTGACCTCATGGGGTGACCTCATGGGGTTGTGAACTTTGACCCTGGAGTTGAATGACTCTGGAATAACAGGGCGTTTTTTTTAAATTGAATCAAAAATCATATCTAATTTCTCTCATATTTTCAATATCAAGTGGGCTTTTATTCTGAAACCACATCAGAATGTCCTGAAACTTTCTGTGTGGCCTCATGGGGTCGTGAACTATGACCCTGGAGTGGAATTTTTCTGGAATAACATGGCGTTTTTTTATTAATTGAATCCGAAATCATATTTAATTTGTCTCATATTTTCAAAATTAGATATGATTTTGGATTCAATTTAAAAAAAAACGCCCTGTTATTCCAGAGTCATTCCACTCCAGGGTCATAGTTCAAAACCCCATGAGGTCACCCAAGAAGTTTCAGGACATTCTGATGTGTAGTTTCAAAATAAAAGCCCACTAGATATTAAAAATATGAGAGAAATTAGATATGATTTTGGATTCAATTTTTAAAAAAACGCCCTGTTATTCCAGAGTCATTCCACTCCAGGGTCATAGTTCACGACCCCATGAGGTCACCCAAGAAGTTTCAGGACATTCTGATGTGTACTTTCAAAATAAAAGCCCACTTGATATTGAAAATATCAGAGAAATTAGATATGATTTTGGATTCAATTTTTAAAAAAACGCCCTGTTATTCCAGAGTCATTCCACTCCAGGGTCATAGTTCACGACCCCATGAGGCCACACAAACAGTTTCAGGACATTCTGATGTGTAGTTTCAGAATAAAAGCCCACTAGATATTGAAAATATGAGAGAAATTAGATATGATTTTGGATTCAATTTAAAAAAAAACGCCCTGTTATTCCAGAGTCATTCCACTCCAGGGTCATAGTTCACGACCCCATGAGGCCACACAAACAGTTTCAGGACATTCTGATGTGTAGTTTCAGAATAAAAGCCCACTAGATATTGAAAATATGAGAGAAATTAGATATGATTTTGGATTCAATTTTTAAAAAAACGCCCTGTTATTCCAGAGTCATTCCACTCCAGGGTCATAGTTCACGACCCCATGAGGCCAGACAAGAAGATTCAGGACATTCTGATGTGTACTTTCAGGGTGACCTCATGGGGTGACCTCATGGGGTTGTGAACTTTGACCCTGGAGTTGAATGACTCTGGAATAACAGGGCGTTTTTTTTAAATTGAATCCAAAATCATATCTAATTTCTCTCATATTTTCAATATCAAGTGGGCTTTTATTCTGAAACCACACATCAGAATGTCCTGAAACTTTGTGTGTGGCCTCATGGGGTCGTGAACTATGACCCTGGAGTGGAATTTTTCTGGAATAACATGGCGTTTTTTTATTAATTGAATCCGAAATCATATTTAATTTGTCTCATATTTTCAAAATTAGATATGATTTTGGATTCAATTTAAAAAAAAACGCCCTGTTATTCCAGAGTCATTCCACTCCAGGGTCATAGTTCAAAACCCCATGAGGTCACCCAAGAAGTTTCAGGACATTCTGATGTGTAGTTTCAAAATAAAAGCCCACTAGATATTGAAAATATGAGAGAAATTAGATATGATTTTGGATTCAATTTTTAAAAAAACGCCCTGTTATTCCAGAGTCATTCCACTCCAGGGTCATAGTTCACGACCCCATGAGGCCACACAAAAAGTTTCAGGACATTCTGATGTGTAGTTTCAGAATAAAAGCCCACTAGATATTGAAAATATGAGAGAAATTAGATATGATTTTGGATTCAATTTTTAAAAAAAACGCCCTGTTATTCCAGAGTCATTCCACTCCAGGGTCATAGTCCACGACCCCATGAAGCCAAACAAAAAGTTTCAGGATATTCTTATGTGTACTTTCAAAATAAAAGCCCACTTGATATTGAAAATATCAGAGAAATTAGATATGATTTTGGATTCAATTTTTAAAAAAACACCCTGTTATTCCAGAGTCATTCCACTGCAGGGTCATAATTCACAACCCCATGAGGTCACACAAGAAGATTCAGGACATTCTGATGTGTACTTTCAGGGTGACCTCATGGGGTGACCTCATGGGGTTGTGAACTTTGACCCTGGAGTTGAATGACTCTGGAATAACAGGGCGTCTTTTTTAAATTGAATCCAAAATCATATCTAATTTCTCTCATATTTTCAATATCAAGTGGGCTTTTATTCTGAAACTACACATCAGAATGTCCTGAAACTTTGTGTGTGGCCTCATGGGGTCGTGAACTATGACCCTGGAGTGGAATTTTTCTGGAATAACAGGGAGTTTTTTTTTAATTGAATCCGAAATCATATCTAATTTGTCTCATATTTTCAAAATTAGATATGATTTTGGATTCAATTTTTAAAAAAACTCCCTGTTATTCCAGAGTCATTCCACTCCAGGGTCATAGTTCACGACCCCATGAGGCCACACAAACAGTTTCAGGACATTCTGATGTGTAGTTTCAGAATAAAAGCCCACTAGATATTGAAAATATGAGAGAAATTAGATATGATTTTGGATTCAATTTAAAAAAAAAACGCCCTGTTATTCCAGAGTCATTCCACTCCAGGGTCATAGTTCACGACCCAATGAGGTCCCCCAAGAAGTTTCAGGACATTCTGATGTGTAGTTTCAGAATAAAAGCCCACTAGATATTGAAAATATGAGAGAAATTAGATATGATTTTGGATTCAATTTTTAAAAAAACGCCCTGTTATTCCAGAGTCATTCCACTCCAGGGTCTTAGTTCACAACCCCATGAGGTCCCCCAAGAACTTTCAGGACATTCTGATGTGTAGTTTCAAAATAAAAGCCCACTAGATATTGAAAATATGAGAGAAATTAAATATGATTTTGGATTAAATTTTTAAAAAAACGCCCTGTTATTCCAGAGTCATTCCACTCCGGGGTCATAGTTCACGACCCCATGAGGCCACACAAAAAGTTTCAGGACATTCTGATGTGTAGTTTCAGAATAAAAGCCCACTAGATATTGAAAATATGAGAGAAATTAGATATGATTTTGGATTCAATTTTTAAAAAAAACACCCTGTTATTCCAGAGTCATTCCACTCCAGCATCATAGTCCACGACCCCTCGAGGCCACACAAAAAGTTTCAGGACATTCTGATGTGTAGTTTCAAAATTAAAGCGCACTAGATATTGAAAATAAGAGAGAAATACATATGATTTTGGATTAAATTTTTAAAAAAACGCCCTGTTATTCCAGAGTCATTCCACTCCAGGGTCATAGTTCACGACCCCATGAAGCCAAACAAAAAGTTTCAGGATATTCTGATGTGTACTTTCAAAATAAAAGCCCACTAGATATTGAAAATATCAGAGAAATTAGATATGATTTTGGATTCAATTTTTAAAAAAACGCCCTGTTATTCGTGAGTCATTCCACTCCAGGGTCAAAGTTCACAACCCCATGAGGTCACCCAAGAAGTTTCAGGACATTCTGATGTGTAGTTTCAAAATAAAAGCCCACTAGATATTGAAAATATGAGAGAAATTAGATATGATTTTGGATTCAATTTTTAAAAAAACGCCCTGTTATTCCAGAGTCATTCCACTCCAGGGTCATAGTTCAAGACCCCATGAGGCCACACAAAAAATTTCAGGACATTCTGATGTGTAGTTTCAGAATAAAAGCCCACTAGATATTGAAAATATGAGAGCAATTAGATATGATTTTGGATTCAATTTTTAAAAAACGCCCTGTTATTCCAGAGTCATTCCACTCCAGGGTCATAGTTCACGACCCCATGAAGCCACACAAAAAGTTTCAGGATATTCTGATGTCTACTTTCAAAATAAAAGCCCACTTGATATTGAAAATATCAGAGAAATTAGATATGATTTTGGATTCAATTTTTAAAAAAACACCCTGTTATTCCAGAGTCATTCCACTGCAGGGTCATAATTCACAACCCCATGAGGTCACACAAGAAGATTCAGGACATTCTGATGTGTACTTTCAGGGTGACCTCATGGGGTGACCTCATGGGGTTGTGAACTTTGACCCTGGAGTTGAATGACTCTGGAATAACAGGGCGTTTTTTTAAATTGAATCCAAAATCATATCTAATTTCTCTCATATTTTCAATATCAAGTGGGGCTTTATTCTGAAACTACACATCAGAATGTCCTGAAACCGTTTGTGTGGCCTCATGGGGTCGTGAACTTGACCCTGGAGTGGATGACTCTGGAATAACAGGGCGCTTTTTTTTTAAATTGAATCCAAAATCATATCTAATTTCTCATATTTTCAATATCAAGTGGGCTTTTATTCTGAAACTACACATCAGAATGTCCTGAAACTTTGTGTTTGGCCTCATGGGGTCGTGAACTATGACCCTGGAGTGGAATTTTCTGGAATAACATGGCGTTTTTTTTTAATTGAATCCGAAATCATGTCTAATTTGTCTCATATTTTCAAAATTAGATATGATTTTGGTTTCAATAAAAAAAAAACGCCCTGTTATTCCAGAATCATTCCACTCCAGGGTAATAGTTCACAACCCCATGAGGTCCCCCAAGAAGTTTCAGGACATTCTGATTTGTAGTTTCAAAATAAAAGCCCACTAGATATTGAAAATATGAGAGAAATTAGATATGATTTTGGATTCAATTTTTAAAAAAACTCCCTGTTATTCCAGAGTCATTCCACTCCAGGGTCATAGTTCACGACCCCATGAGGCCAAACAAACAGTTTCAGGACATTCTGATATGTAGTTTCAGAATAAAAGCCCACTAGATATTGAAAATATGAGAGAAATTAGATATGATTTTGGATTCAATTTAAAAAAAAACGCCCTGTTATTCCAGAGTCATTCCACTCCAGGGTCATAGTTCACGACCCCATGAGGTCCCCCAAGAAGTTTCAGGACATTCTGATGTGTAGTTTCAGAAAAAAAGCCCACTAGATATTGAAAATATGAATGAAATTAGATATGATTTTGGATTCAATTAAAAAAAAAACGCCCTGTTATTCCAGAGTCATTCCACTCCAGGGTCATAGTTCACAACCCCATGAGGTCCCCCAAGAACTTTCAGGACATTTTGTAGTGTAGTTTCAAAATAAAAGCCCACTAGATATTGAAAATATGAGAGAAATTAGATATGATTTTGGATTCAATTTTTAAAAAAACGCCCTGTTATTCCAGAGTCATTCCACTCCAGGGTCATAGTTCACGAACCCTCGAGGCCACACAAAAAGTTTCAGGACATTCTGATGTGTAGTTTCAAAATTAAAGCGCACTAGATATTGAAAATATGAGAGAAATTACATATGATTTTGGATTAAATTTTTAAAAAAACGCCCTGTTATTCCAGAGTCATTCCACTCCAGGGTCATAGTTCACGACCCCATGAGGCCACTCAAACAGTTTCAGGACATTCTGATGTGTAGTTTCAGAATAAAAGCCCACTAGATATTGAAAATATGAGAAAAATTAGATATGATTTTGGATTCAATTTAAAAAAAAAGCCCTGTTATTCCAGAGTCATTCCACTCAAGGGTCATAGTTCACAACCCCATGAGGTCCCCCAAGAAGTTTCAGGACATTCTGATTTGTAGTTTCAAAATTAAAGCGAACTATATATTGAAAATATGAGAGAAATTACATATGATTTCGGATTAAATTTTTTAAAAAACGCCCTGTTATTCCAGAGTCATTCCACTCCAGGGTCATAGTTCACGACCCCATGAGGCCGCACAAACAGTTTCAGGACATTCTGATGTGTAGTTATAGAAAAAAAGCCCACTAGATATTGAAAATATGAGAGAAATTAGATATGATTTTGGATTCAATTTTTAAAAAAACGCCCTGTTATTCCAGAGTCATTCCACTCCAGGGTCATAGTTCACGACCCCATGAGGCCGCACAAACAGTTTCAGGACATTCTGATGTGTAGTTATAGAAAAAAAGCCCACTAGATATTGAAAATATGAGAGAAATTAGATATGATTTTGGATTCAATTTAAAAAAAAACGCCCTGTTATTCCAGAGTCATTCCACTCCAGGGTCATAGTTCACGACCCCATGAGGTCCCCCAAGAAGTTTCAGGACATTCTGATGTGTAGTTTCAGAATAAAAGCCCACTAGATATTGAAAATATGAGAGAAATTAGATATGATTTTGGATTCAATTTTTTAAAAAACTCCCTGTTATTCCAGAGTCATTCCACTCCAGGGTCATAGTTCACAACCCCATGAGGTCCCCCAAGAAGTTTCAGGACATTCTGATGTGTAGTTTCAAAATAAAAGCCCACTAGATATTGAAAATATGAGAAAAATTACATATGATTTTGGATTAAATTTTTAAAAAAACGCCCTGTTATTCCAGAGTCATTCCACTCCAGGGTCATAGTTCACGACCCCATGAGGCCACTCAAACAGTTTCAGGACATTCTGATGTGTAGTTTCAGAATAAAAGCCCACTAGATATTGAAAATATGAGAGAAATTAGATATGATTTTGGATTCAATTCAAAAAAAAACGCCCTGTTATTCCAGAGTCATTCCACTCCAGGGTCATAGTTCACAACCCCTTGAGGTCACCCAAGAAGTTTCAGGACATTCTGATGTGTAGTTTCAAAATAAAAGCCCACTAGATATTGAAAATATGAGAGAAATTACATATGATTTTGGATTAAATTTTTAAAAAAACGCCCTGTTATTCCAGAGTCATTCCACTCCAGGGTCATAGTTCACGACCCCATGAGGCCACACAAACAGTTTCAGGACATTCTGATGTGTAGTTTCAGAATAAAAGCCCACTAGATATTGAAAATATGAGAAAAATTAGATATGATTTTGGATTCAATTTAAAAAAAAAGCCCTGTTATTCCAGAGTCATTCCACTCAAGGGTCATAGTTCACAACCCCATGAGGTCCCCCAAGAAGTTTCAGGACATTCTGATTTGTAGTTTCAAAATTAAAGCGAACTATATATTGAAAATATGAGAGAAATTACATATGATTTCGGATTAAATTTTTTAAAAAACGCCCTGTTATTCCAGAGTCATTCCACTCCAGGGTCATAGTTCACGACCCCATGAGGCCGCACAAACAGTTTCAGGACATTCTGATGTGTAGTTATAGAAAAAAAGCCCACTAGATATTGAAAATATGAGAGAAATTAGATATGATTTTGGATTCAATTTTTAAAAAAACGCCCTGTTATTCCAGAGTCATTCCACTCCAGGGTCATAGTTCACGACCCCATGAGGCCGCACAAACAGTTTCAGGACATTCTGATGTGTAGTTATAGAAAAAAAGCCCACTAGATATTGAAAATATGAGAGAAATTAGATATGATTTTGGATTCAATTTAAAAAAAAACGCCCTGTTATTCCAGAGTCATTCCACTCCAGGGTCATAGTTCACGACCCCATGAGGTCCCCCAAGAAGTTTCAGGACATTCTGATGTGTAGTTTCAGAATAAAAGCCCACTAGATATTGAAAATATGAGAGAAATTAGATATGATTTTGGATTCAATTTTTTAAAAAACTCCCTGTTATTCCAGAGTCATTCCACTCCAGGGTCATAGTTCACAACCCCATGAGGTCCCCCAAGAAGTTTCAGGACATTCTGATGTGTAGTTTCAAAATAAAAGCCCACTAGATATTGAAAATATGAGAAAAATTACATATGATTTTGGATTAAATTTTTAAAAAAACGCCCTGTTATTCCAGAGTCATTCCACTCCAGGGTCATAGTTCACGACCCCATGAGGCCACTCAAACAGTTTCAGGACATTCTGATGTGTAGTTTCAGAATAAAAGCCCACTAGATATTGAAAATATGAGAGAAATTAGATATGATTTTGGATTCAATTTAAAAAAAAACGCCCTGTTATTCCAGAGTCATTCCACTCCAGGGTCATAGTTCACAACCCCTTGAGGTCACCCAAGAAGTTTCAGGACATTCTGATGTGTAGTTTCAAAATAAAAGCCCACTAGATATTGAAAATATGAGAGAAATTACATATGATTTTGGATTAAATTTTTAAAAAAACGCCCTGTTATTCCAGAGTCATTCCACTCCAGGGTCATAGTTCACGACCCCATGAGGCCACACAAACAGTTTCAGGACATTCTGATGTGTAGTTTCAGAATAAAAGCCCACTAGATATTGAAAATATGAGAGAAATTAGATATGATTTTGGATTCAATTTAAAAAAAAACGCCCTGTTATTCCAGAGTCATTCCACTCCAGGGTCATAGTTCACAACCCCATGAGGTCACCCAAGAAGTTTCAGGACATTCTGATGTGTAGTTTCAAAATAAAAGCCCACTAGATATTGAAAATATGAGAAAAATTAGATATGATTTTGGATTCAATTTTTAAAAAAACGCCCTGTTATTCCAGAGTCATTCCACTCCAGGGTCATAGTTCACGACCCCATGAGGCCACTCAAACAGTTTCAGGACATTCTGATGTGTGGTTTCAGAATAAAAGCCCACTAGATATTGAAAATATGAGAGAAATTAGATATGATTTTGGATTCAATTTAAAAAAAAACGCCCTGTTATTCCAGAGTCATTCCACTCCAGGGTCAATGTTCACAACCACATGAGGTCCCCCAAGAACTTTCAGGACATTCTGATGTGTAGTTTCAGAATAAAAGCCCACTAGATATTGAAAATATGAGAGAAATTAGATATGATTTTGGATTCAATTTTAAAAAAACGCCCCTGTTATTCCAGAGTCATTCCACTGCAGGGTCATAATTCACAACCCCATGAGGTCACACAAGACGATTCAGGACATTCTGATGTGTACTTTCAGGGTGACCTCATGGGGTGACCTCATGGGGTTGTGAACTTTGACCCTGGAGTTGAATCACTCTGGAATAACAGGGCGTTTTTTTTAAATTGAATCCAAAATCTAATCTAATTTCTCTCATATTTTCAATATCAAGTGGGCTTTTATTCTGAAACTACACATCAGAATGTCCTGAAACTTTGTGTGGCCTCATGGGGTCGTGAACTATGACCCTGGAGTGGAATTTTCTGGAATAACAGGGAGTTTTTTTTTAATTGAATCCGAAATCATATCTAATTTGTCTCATATTTTCAAAATTAGATATGATTTTGGATTCAATAAAAAAAAAACGCCCTTTTATTCCAGAGTCATTCCACTCCAGGGTCATAGTTCACAACCCCATGAGGTCCCCCAAGAAGTTTCAGGACATTCTGATGTGTAGTTTCAAAATAAAAGCCCACTAGATATTGAAAATATGAGAGAAATTAGATATGATTTTGGATTCAATTTTTAAAAAAAACTCCCCGTTATTCCAGAGTCATTCCACTCCAGGGTCATAGTTCACGACCCCATGAGGCCACACAAAAAGTTTCAGGACATTCTGATGTGTAGTTTCAGAATAAAAGCCCACTAGATATTGAAAATATGAGAAAAATTAGATATGATTTTGGATTCAATTTAAAAAAAAACGCCCTGTTATTCCAGAGTCATTCCACTCCAGGGTCATAGTTCACAACCCCATGAGGCCCCCCCAAGAAGTTTCAGGACATTCTGATGTGTAGTTTCAAAATAAAAGCCCACTAGATATTGAAAATATGAGAGAAATTAGATATGATTTTGGATTCAATTTTTAAAAAAACGCCCTGTTATTCCAGAGTCATTCCACGCCAGCGTCATAGTCCACGACCCCTCGAGGCCACACAAAAAGTTTCAGGACATTCTGATGTGTAGTTTCAAAATTAAAGCGCACTAGATATTGAAAATATGAGAGAAATTACATATGATTTTGGATTAAATTTTTATAAAAACTCCCCGTTATTCCAGAGTCATTCCACTCCAGGGTCATAGTTCACGACCCCATGAGGCCACACAAATAGTTTCAGGACATTCTGATGTGTAGTTTCAGAATAAAAGCCCACTAGATATTGAAAATATGAGAGAAATTAGATATGATTTTGGATTCAATTTAAAAAAAAAACGCCCTGTTATTCCAGAGTCATTCCACTCCAGGGTCATAGTTCACAACCCCATGAGGTCACCCAAGAAGTTTCAGGACATACTGATGTGTAGTTTCAAAATAAAAGCCCACTAGATATTGAAAATATTAGAGAAATTAGATATGATTTTGGATTCAATTTTTAAAAAAACGCCCTGTTATTCCAGAGTCATTCCACTCAGTTACCCCCCCCCTGTTATTCCAGAGTCATTCCACTGCAGGGTTATAATTCACAACCCCATGAGGTCACACAAGAAGATTCAGGACATTCTGATGTGTACTTTCAGGGTGACCTCATGGGGTGACCTCATGGGGTTGTGAACTTTGACCCCCTGGAGTTGAATGACTATGACTTTGGAATCAGAGGGGGTTCTTTAAATTGAATCCAAAATCATATCCTAATTTCTCTCATATTTTCAAGTGGGCTTTAGGTTCTGAAATACTACACATCAGAATGTCCTGAAACTTTGTGGTGGCCCATGGGGTGGAAACTTTGACCCTGGAGATTCTGATGTGTTTTTTT
Source organism: Hyperoplus lanceolatus (assembly GCA_026929865.2). NCBI lineage: Eukaryota > Metazoa > Chordata > Actinopteri > Uranoscopiformes > Ammodytidae > Hyperoplus > Hyperoplus lanceolatus. The sequence continues at coordinate 2,495 of JAMBYZ020000822.1, read as the reverse complement.
AATTTGAATCCGAAATCATATCTAATTTGTCTCATATTTTCAAAATTAGATATGATTTTGGATTCAATTAAAAAAAAAAACGCCCTGTTATTCCAGAGTCATTCCACTCCAGGGTCATAGTTCACGACCCCATGAGGCCACACACAAAGTTTCAGGACATTCTGATGTGTAGTTTCAGAATAAAAGCCCACTAGATATTGAAAATATGAGAAAAATTAGATATGATTTTGGATTCAATTTTAAAAAAAACGCCCTGTTATTCCAGAGTCATTCCACTCCAGGGTCATAGTTCACAACCCCTTGAGGTCCCCCAAGAAGTTTCAGGACATTCTGATGTGTAGTTTCAAAATAAAAGCCCACTAGATATTGAAAATATGAGTGAAATTAGATATGATTTTGGATTCAATTTTTAAAAAAACTCCCCGTTATTCCAGAGTCATTCCACTCCAGCGTCATAGTCCACGACCCCTCGAGGCCACACAAAAAGTTTCAGGACATTCTGATGTGTAGTTTCAAAATTAAAGCGCACTAGATATTGAAAATATGAGAGAAATTACATATGATTTTGGATTAAATTTTTAAAAAAACGCCCTGTTATTCCAGAGTCATTCCACTCCAGGGTCATAGTTCACGACCCCCTGAGGCCACACAAACAGTTTCAGGACATTCTGATGTGTAGTTTCAGAATAAAAGCCCACTAGATATTGAAAATATGAGAGAAATTAGATATGATTTTGGATTCAATTTTTAAAAAAACGCCCTGTTATTCCAGAGTCATTCCACTCCAGGGTCATAGTTCACAACCCCATGAGGTCCCCCAAGAACTTTCAGGACATTCTGATGTGTAGTTTCAGAATAAAAGCCCACTAGATATTGAAAATATGAGAGAAATTAGATATGATTTTGGATTCAATTTTAAAAAAACGCCCTGTTATTCCAGAGTCATTCCACTCCAGGGTCATAGTTCACGACCCCATGAAGCCACACAAAAAGTTTCAGGATATTCTGATGTGTACTTTCAAAAAAAAAGCCCACTTGATATTGAAAATATCAGAGAAATTAGATATGATTTTGGATTCAATTTTAAAAAAACACCCCTGTTATTCCAGAGTCATTCCACTGCAGGGTCATAATTCACAACCCCATGAGGTCACACAAGAAGATTCAGGACATTCTGATGTGTACTTTCGGCTTAAATTAAGGGGTTGTCATTATATTTTTGTGTGGTTTAAATATTTAGTTAAATAGGTTTTTTATTTTTGAAATTTTTTTAAAAATATTCTAAAATTTTTTTTAAATTTTATATATAATGTGATTTTGTTTTCAAATATTCATCTTAAAATGTGTGGAACCTTTGGAAATATGGGGTGTGAATTTGAGGTGGGGTTTTTTGAAATAACAGGTCATTAGAATTGAATCTATTTTGTCTCACTATCCTTTCAAAATTAGATATGATTTTGGATTCAATAAAAAAAAAAACGCCCTGTTATTCCAGAGTCATTCCACTCCAGGGTCATAGTTCACAACCCCATGAGGTCCCCCAAGAAGTTTCAGGACATTCTGATGTGTAGTTTCAAAATAAAAGCCCACTAGATATTGAAAATATGAGAGAAATTAGATATGATTTTGGATTCAATTTTTAAAAAAACGCCCTGTTATTCCAGAGTCATTCCACTCCAGGGTCATAGTTCACGACCCCATGAGGCCACACAAACAGTTTCAGGACATTCTGATGTGTAGTTTCAGAATAAAAGCCCACTAGATATTGAAAATATGAGAAAAATTAGATATGATTTTGGATTCAATTTAAAAAAAAACGCCCTGTTATTCCAGAGTCATTCCACTCCAGGGTCATAGTTCACAACCCCATGAGGTCCCCCAAGAACTTTCAGGACATTCTGATGTGTAGTTTCAAAATAAAAGCCTACTAGATATTGAAAATATGAGAGAAATTAGATATGATTTTGGATTCAATTTTTAGAAAAACGCCCTGTTATTCCAGAGTCATTCCACTCCAGGGTCATAGTTCACGACCCCATGAAGCCACACAAAAAGTTTCAGGATATTCTGATTTGTAGTTTCAGAATAAAAGCCCACTAGATATTGAAAATATGAGAGAAATTAGATATGATTTTGGATTCAATTTAAAAAAAAAAGCCCTGTTATTCCAGAGTCATTCCACTCAAGGGTCATAGTTCACAACCCCATGAGGTCCCCCAAGAAGTTTCAGGACATTCTGATGTGTAGTTTCAAAATTAAAGCGCACTAGATATTGAAAATATCAGAGAAATTAGATATGATTTTGGATTCAATTTTTAAAAAAACACTCTGTTTTTCCAGAGTCATTCCACTGCAGGGTCATAATTCACAACCCCATGAGGTCCCACAAGAAGATTCAGGACATTCTGATGTGTACTTTCAGAAATAGGGCTGCACTCAGATATTGAAAGAAATACTGAGAAATTAGACATGATTTTTAGATTCAATTTTTAAAA